>PVKS010019592.1:0-38145 GCA_004027875.1 Aplodontia rufa
AAAAAAAAAAAATGCGCAGGTGTCTGCCCTGGTGACCAGGGCCCTGAGCTGGCACCCAAATGTATTCACTGGTCACCTCTAGCAACAGGGCCGGGGCTCCTCCCTATGCCCGACGCTCCCTGGGGCAAGAGGCCGACCCACATAGGGCATGGCTCCCAGGGTGCAGCTCTCCTCTGCCCACATCTGCCAGGGACCCAGGTCTGCACCCCTCATCCAGCCTGGTCTGGGGTTGGAAAGCACCACCAACACCCCTGCATGGGACACAGCCCCACAGCTCCCTGCAGGTGCTTAGTAAGTGCCTGTCCAACATGCACACCAGTGGGGGTTCTCCGAGTACCTCCAGACTGGCAGCGGCACCCACCCCACCTTCACCCTGTGCAATGGAGAAACTCCTGCTCCCCAGGCTGTGGCCACTCCAGTAGGCAAGGGCAGAAATGCCCAGAGGCAGGGCCCCACCCAACATGCCATCCATCAGGGGAACCAGAGGTGAGGCCCCTAGTGCCTCTTCTGATTAAATACCAGCCTCCTAACTAGCAGGTGACCCTGCTCCGCAGGGCCCTCCACTTCCTCCATCAGCTGCCCGTGGTTTAGTGGCAGCGAACTCCTGTGTGGGGCTGGGCTGGGGTCAGAAAGCTGCCTCCTGCCACCACAGCACAGGGCGGGATGGGCGCAAGGCTGCCTGAGCTGCTGCCGCCTGCCCTTAATTCTGGCCACCAGGCAGCAACGTCCACACCCAGGGCCCTGCATGCACTGTCACTGGGCTGTACTGGCCTCAAGGTGACTCACTCGGTTACTGAAGCAGGTTCACTCTGAAACCGTCCCCTATCCACTGACAAGGAGCCAGCACCAAGCGCCCAGGCTGGGTGAGGGCTACGCGTGTCCACTCCTCGCCCTCTGCCCACCACCTCCTGGGAAGGAGCTCTGCTGGGAAACCGCAGTCCAGCATGGGGGCCCGGCTCTGGCAGCCACGTGACTGGACACCGTCCTTGACACTGGGCTGCTCCCATGGCCCGGGTCACCGGCATCTCACCTGCACGGCCTCAGGCTTCACTGGCATGAGAGCATTTTACGGCAGCCACTCAGGCCCACCACACTTCCTCCCAGGCGTGGCAGAGCTGTGGGGGGACTCTTGCCACACTGGACTAAGACCCGGGCCTCCTGCTGTGCTACCTGGCGCTGAAGTGCCGCAGCGCCCAGGCGCCCTTCACAGCAAGTTACTACTCTGCAGAGTGTGGAGGCCAGCGGACCCTCACCCAGAGCCACTCACTGCGGTGACCACCAGCAACACAGCCTCACTGAAAGCCCTGAGGACACACTCCACAGGAAGCCAAGGAGCAGCCAGGGCAATGACGGAGACATTTTCCGCAAACTGTGGAAATCATTTTAGATGGCGACATAGGGACTGTGCCTGAAAGGAATCAAAAGAGCTGTCGAAACCCTTCTGGGGAGGGAGGCAGTCACGCTCTGAGCCCTGCACAGGAGTTGCTTGCAATCTCAATGCCACCCAGAGGGGCCCGGGCAAGGGCTGTGGGCACTGTCTTGATCTTTGGGACTCCGGTGAGTTCCACCAGAAAGCAGGTGTCCGGTGACTACTGCCCACAGTGAGCCTGCAGTGTCCGCGCTGGCTTGTGCCATCCTTCAGGGCTGATGTGGAGGTTCCCACTGGTGAGCAGCTGTCCAAGAAGGCCTGAGCAGCCTCCAGCTGGCCCCTTGAGATGTGCCCAGAAGGCACCACCTGACATCACAAGGCCGGGCTCTGTGAAAGCAGCTGTTTGGAAGCAAACCCTCACCCACTGGGGTGTCCTAAGTCCCCGTGCTCCTCCAGCTTCTGAGTGTGCGAGCATGGTTAACCACTTTGACCCCTGCAGGATGCCAGGAGCAGGCCAATGGGAGCCCCAGCCCAGATAGCTCCGTCCCACGGCATTGGGCTGGGCTGGCTCAGTGCAAGGTGCGGTCAGGGCACCTGCCTTTTCTTCTTGGGGGGCTGGGGTGGCCGCAACTCCCCAGGGCCGTGGGCAAATGGGCAGCAGGAGGAGGGCAGCACACAGCCATCGGGGTGATGGGTGAAGAACCAACAGATGCGAGTCTTGAAGGCCACGGAGGACTGGCTCCGCTTGGCTCCGGGAGGCTGCTCCCTCTGCAGCTCTTGTCGCCAGTCACGGATGTAGACTCGCCCGTCCCGCACTGAGGAGTGGGAGAAGACACAGTGGGATGTCAGCCCAAAGCCCACTCAATTGTGGGCATCTGCCACGCACCTGCTGGGTGGGCAGCAGTGCTGCGGGACGAGGCAGAGACGCAGAGACGCAGAGAACTCGCTGTGGAGGGAGGCGGGCCATGGTAGGGAACTGGGTGCACAGCAGGTTATCCAGCAGGAGACAGGGCCAGGAAGGTGAGCAGGGGAGGTGGGAGGGTGGCAGCGAGCCCCAGTGACCCTGGCTGGCTGGCACCAGGACTGCTCCAGAATCAGCCAGAGCAAGGGAAGGGCAGAGCTTCGTAAGGACGCCATCTCCCCTCCATTGCTCTGCGGGTGAGTCTGCAGACCTGGGTCCCCGGCGGGAAGTACGGGGAAATATCCGTGCTGGGGACTGCCTTCCAGGATGCTTCAGCATCACAACAGAAAACAGGTGAGGCAGGAGGTGAGGTCCCCTCCGGGCAGCCCAAGGCAGGGGCTAACGTGCAAGCCCCTCCTTACCTGCCACACACTGGGATCACGCACATCCACAACCAGAGTCCCTCTACATGCCCACAGGGAGAGATGGGGATGCGCAGGCCTGGAAGCATGGATGTGAGGGTAGCTGGCCCCCACAACCACACCGAGGGAGACGCCTGTGTGGAAGCGCCAGGCCTGCAGCATCAGAGTGACCTGAGATGGCCAGGGCTGACCTCACAACTGGGGGGTGGGGGCAGCCAGAGAGGGCAGCTGCAGGCCACCAGGGCCTGCCTGTAGGCGGACAGCGGAGCAGGGCGTCTGCCCACACACCTACCCAGGTCAGGCTGAGCTCCCTGGGCTTCCGCTTGGCTGCTTCATTCTGGGCAGCACCAGCTCCACAGGAAATGCAGCCAAAGCAACCAAATCCTTCCTGGCCGTATTGGGAAGCTGTACCCTGCCCAGGCAGAGAGGTTGCAAGAAGGCTCCTCCTGAGCAGGGCTGGCTGCTGGATCCCAGAACCTGAGCGCCAGCGAGCCCAGAACCCAGCCTGCCTTCCCGGCACCTTGGGTGCTGCAGGGCAGCCCACCTGTGTGGTGATACTGTTAAATATTTTCCCTGGAAACCTGAGAATAGAGCTCGGCAGAGATGCCTCACTGCTCCAAGCGGGGTGAGAGGGTCCATCTTCAGGGAGGCTGGAGCCCTGAGGCCACATGACCTATGTGCAACCGGACCCTAGAGCCAGGGCAGCTTCAGGATACACCCCAGGGGGTTCTCACAGCAGCACTTCTTGGAGTGGCCCAGGGTCTCTCAGGTGTGGCTGGGGGAGCCTTGATGCAGGCAGAGCATCCACCAGACTCCCCATGGAGCATGTGACCCCTACAGTGAGGAGTCCCCGGCCTGGCCTAAAGCACCAACACACGCAAACAACTGGAGGAAGAGGGCAGAGGTGGGTCTGGTGCCAGCCTGGGCCCCTCCCTGAAGGCAGCTTTGTGAACTCTGACCCTAGCCTGGGCTCTGCAGCAGCCCCTACAGGGTCAGGGAAATGGACCCAGCCAGGACTCCTAAGGCCTGATAATGGGAATTGACAACAGAGGACCCTGGGGAGGGCGCAGACTGGTACCAGGGTGGCCACACCACTGATGTTCCTGGTCTACACCTTAGGACTTGGCACAGCTTGCTGCCAGCCCCTCCTGACACCTGAGTCCCCCATCCTGGGCAGGCCAGAGCCAGGTGCCAGAGGTGCCAACTCCCAAGTCAGACCACCAACAGCGCTCCTCCTACAGAAATATGTTCCTAATTTTAAAACAATCACACAACAAAATGCGCTCCACCCAGCTCCTCCCTCCGTGGGCATCCAGGCCCGAAGGCAGAGTGGAACCACCACCCTCCTCCCCTGCAGCAGGCACTGGGCTCCCTTCAACCAGGTGCTGGGCAGCCTGCAAGGAGAAGGGAAGCCCCTGGTTGCACGTAGCCTCAGAAGCCCCAGTGCTGAGCTTTCTGCAAGCCTTGAGCCCTTGCGTCAGTCACCTGCCCTGCTCAACTGTGCCCACACCCAGACAGGAGAGCAGGGCAGATCATGGGTGCTCCACGCAGCCCCCTGCAGGCCTGGGCAGGGCAGGGCCCTTGTGGGCCTCGCCTGCGCCCCAGCATGATGACCTGAGTCATGTGAAATGCCTTCCCTTCTTCACTCCCAGGAGCCCTTCTTGAAACCAGCCACATCAGTTTATGAAGCAAAACCAAACCTCACAGATAAGACCAGCTTCAGCACATATTTTTTACATGAGTGGAAGAGAATGTTTATTTGACGCTCAAAACCCAGTCCTGCTACTCAGAAGTGCTTCCAAAAATAATTCTGTCCCCCAAGGTGAACTGCACGTATGCATGTTTATAATGGGGGGAAGAGATACTCCTTCAGGATCAAAGAAAACCACATGTGGGAGAACAAGAAGAACAGAGGTGCCTCTGGCCACAGGAGGTATTTTAATTGTTTAAAGCTTTGGTGAGGAAAAGCAGATTTCAGGCACAACTACCCAGCTCACTGGCTGCAAGAGCTTCTTGCTCCAGCAACATCTCCCTGGTGGCCGCCCCCAAGCCTCACTCCTGCACCCACCCCCACATACGGGGTCCCAGCACACTCAGGTCAGCCACCGAGAGCAGCCAGGCCACTTGAAGGCAGTGAGTGTGCCAAGGGGCCTGATCACGCTCCTGCACATATGGGACAGCACACAGAGGGGCAAGGCGTACACACCCACATTCCTGCACACAGAGGGAGTACACACTGCACTCACTCGGGGAGATGCAGGCTCCCCACACACAGGGTGGTGCACACTGTCCTATGCACAATCAGGGTGGTGCACACTGCACTCACACTCGGGGGGACATAGGCTCCTACGCACACACAGGGTGGTGCACACTGCATGTGTGTGAGCACATGCACACACACACAGGGAGGGCAGGAAGAGCAACTGGTGGCACTCTGGTCCTCAGGAGGTCGACGGTCTGTTGGCTGAGGTATGGGCAGCTCTACTTCCATTACCCCTGTGTCCCTGTCAAGGCCTCCTTCCCCACCACCCGACCTTAAGCTGCTTCAACCCACCTGCCCACCACCTGCCCATGTCCTGAGGGGCAGAGAGAAGAGTAAGATGGGGACAGCCGCCCCATCAGGCCTCCAGGTGCAGCATGTAGAAACCGCTTCCTGTTAACCATGGAGCCAGTGTGAGGGCAGAAGACAGCACTGCACGGGACCCTGCCGCAGCCTCAGCGAGTGCAGGGACCTGGAGCCCAGGCCCACCCTCCCACCGTCATGTGCTAGCACAGGCCCTAGGCCCCCTCTGGCCACAGCAGCTGCGTCCCATCAGCTGCCACCTGACTTCTGCACACACTGTCCCCTGTCCTCCCACCTCCTGACTCCCAGTCTTCCTTCAGCCCAGCTTGGACATTGCCACACCAATCAAGGCTTCCCGAGGGCCAGTGGGGCCCAGGCTCCTCTCCCCGCACAAGGCGACTCCCACAGAAACGTGTGCTCTGGATGCTTCCACCAAGCAGATGGCCAAGACAAAGCAGCCAGTAAGCATCCCACCCCAGCAATGTTCTAGGGTGGCATGAGATGCAGCCAGCAGGCTTTCCCAAGGCTACCTGCTCTGCCTCAGGAGCTGGTGGAACAGCAGCCGTGAGTGCACCCTGGACAGACGTGGGCCAGGCTGGCCTGGAGGCGAGAGCCCAGGAGGGAGAGGGAGCCACAGCCCCATCCAAGAGAGGAGGCAATGAGCACCTGGTGGGCACAGGGGAATCCGCATCACCCTGATTCCTTCCGAAAGCATAAGCTGCCCTGAGACAGAGAGGTGACTAAGCTGATGAAGGAGTCAGGAAAGAGAGCAGTGCCCGCATGTGCCTAAGGGCAGCAAGGACCACGGGGCGCGCTTACACGCTGGCCCTCACCTTCGAAAACCTGGTGGCTGTTCCTGAGCAGCGTCTGCAGGCCTCCACACTCGCACTTCAGCCTCTGCAGCGTCTCCCTGTCCAGCTCCCTGGCCACTTCTGTCAAGGACAGGCTCCCTGTGGAGAGGTGGGGTTTCCCCCAACAACGATCAGACGTCACAGCCTGCAACCTGGCAGATATCACTGGGTGCTGGACCCGGTCCCATCCTACAGATCCAAATCCCTTATGAGCTCCAGCAGACGGCCCCATGCACTGAATTTAATGGGATCCGCACCTCAGGACAACAATGAGAACTGCGGGGACAGGGCACTGCCACCTGAGCTGCAGACACAGTGTGACAAGAGTGTAGGACCCAGGATCCCACTGTCCTGCACAGGCTAAGCATCAAGTGACACTGCTGGAGTCTGGTGGTGGCCTGGGTTCCTCCTCCCTGGTGACCCACAAAAGAGGACAGCAGTCTGAAGGCAATGGCGCAGGGCCAGTGGCAAGCCCTGCTGCCCAATCCTTCCTGGAGCTGCTCCAGCCACAGCTGCCAGCCAGGCCCAGAGGCATGGGTTTGGGGTGAGCCAGCTGCAGCTGGGCGGGCTGGGGCATGAGGCAGGAAACAGCAGCACAGGCAGGAATTCCAAGGGCCAAAGGGGCTAGAGGTGCCATGTGGGCCCAGAGACCCAGGTGCACCCCAGGCCAGGGGCAGCTCCTCACAGGAGACACCAGATGGCCTTGGACTAGTCCCAACCTGCCCACACTGATCTAGGGAATGGTACCTGGCTCCCCAGGGTCTCCCATGGCAGGCAGGCATGGGGCCAGCACCCAGTCGTCTCTATGTTGGAGAGGTCAACCTGCCAGGCCTGCATCACCTCCCGGGACTGTGAAGACCAACCCACACCAGGACTCTCCACTGCTCGCTGAACTCAGAACTTCCAGACCCACTCAGCATCGGGGCTCCCTGCCTCATGTGGCGCCATGGAACCTGGGCTGGTCTGCAAGAGCCCTTCCAACAGTGGAGGGGCCCAGCTGGGGGTCCTGCACATCATGCGCAGGCGACGAGAGCAGGTGAGAGGAACCTTGGCCCAACAGTCACCAGTGAAGATGCAGAGGCCAGGAGGAGCCACTGCCTCCACCCAGCTGTGCCCTGAGGGCCAGCCAGGCAGTGCGCCTTCTGCTGTACAGGAAAAGGGCTCCCCAAGTCCCAGAGAAGCAGGTCTGTGGCTCAATCCCCAGCAGCTGCCCCACAACACCCCCTGGTGGCCAGCCACTGTGTCCCTGCAGGAGCCTAGCTCCTTACAGAGATCGGGGAAGTTGAAGCACAAAAATCAACTTTGTAAGCACTGCAGCAGCTGCATGTGGTGGGCACCCCTGTAGTCCCAGTGACTTTGGAGACTGAGGCAGGAGGACCACAAGTTTGAGGCCAGCCTCAGTAACTTAGTGAGGCCTTAAGCAATGTAGCAAGAACCTGTCTCAAAAAATAAAAAGGGCTGGGGAAGTGGCTCAGTGATTAAGCAGCCCTGGGTTCAATTCCTGCCACCTAAATAAATAGATAATAGCTGCTCATAGTCTGGCTCGTCTCTCTTGAATGTCAGTAATCTCAGCAAATTAAACAATCAGATGCAACTGTTCTCTCATTGATCACAAAGGATTCTTGAATTTTAAGGATTTCAAGGAGGATTATCAAATCTTAACATTCCTAAATTCTGGCCACATACTCAAGAGAACAGCACTCACTCCTGGCACTCAGCATCTATTTTCCGGTTAGATTGTTTCTGCGGGCGAGCAGTCCTGGCCTGAACCTGCACGTGTCTGAGGTGAGTGAAGGGCCCAGGTCACTGCCCACTGGCCTCAGCCTTCTTTCCAAGGGGCACCCACAGTTCCTTATGTCAACAGGACCCACAGGGAGACTTCAGAGGAAGCCTACTAGCCGCCCACCCACCCCCATCCTCCCTTGTGGAGCACATTTGACCCCAAGGACCCGCAGCTCACACTGGTGAGCAAAGTGGCTGTGTGGCAGCCCTAGGAGTGGGTGGCCTACCTCCTCTATCCCAGGCCTTCAGGGCCCCTTCCTGGGCACTTCCTGTGCTCAACGTCTTTCCACCTAACAACAAACTGGCCACTTGCAAAACCACTTGGTCTACAAAATCTCGAGGGAGGGAGGCACAGTTCCTCACGCGCTCAGCCTTTTCTCTGGGGTGGAATCCGGGCAGCCAGAGTCCTGCAGCTGGAGCCCCTGCTCCACATTCAGTGGTGCAGGCCTTGGGCACACACGTTGCCTCTGCATCCGAGGCTCTGTGGCTACCTTGGTGGCCTGCACTGTCAGTGGCAACCCGGGGTGCAGAAGGGGAAGGCTCCCCACCAGGCAGGCTCGTGGGGAAGCCCTGCCTGCTGCGAATATACCGAGTCCTCTGCTCATCCACACATGCTTCTGCAGTGGGTGGGTACGTCCTGGACCTCCCGATCAGACAGACCTGTAAACACAGAGAGCAATGGAAGTACTTCAACAGGCTCCCACTTCCCTGTTCACCACCTATGGGATCCTCTTATTCTGGAACACAAACCACATTAAAAAAATGGAGATGTTTGTTATAAAAAAAAGAGTCCTTTTTGAAATTTCTTTGGGTGGTGCTGGGGACTGAACCCAAGCCTTGTGCATATCAGGCAAGCACTCTACCATGGAGCTACACCGCCAGCCCTAAAACTTTATCTTAAAAACTAACACTAACACACAAGACTTAAAAAGCCCATAAAAAGTCTCCCAATGCAGAGCTTCAGGGTCTAGTGCCAGCTAGGAATCGGGAGTTCACATTCCTGAGCCTCGCAGGCGGCCCTTTCCAGACACATCCTCAGGTCCACGCTGGATGGGTGACGGTATCCATCCCCCACAGACATGCTATCAACTTTCAGAGCTCGGGATGGCGCAGGTGCTCCAGCACACTGCTTCCATCCTTCCAAGCACTTCCAGGTGAAGGCCACCTCCCAGGACAGAGGCCCGAACAGCAGGTGCAAATGGGAAAACTGGGAGCCCTGGCCTACCAGGGACCCCAACTCTAGCAGGTTCCAAACATCAACGCCGACCTCAAAAGACCTGCCAAGACAGGACAGGCAGGACACAGCATGGAGATGCCAAGACAAGCCCTGAAGGCATCTCCAGAGAGCTCTGACGGCAGTGACAGCAAGGACCATGCCTCCGTCTGTGCCCTGCCCCAGGCTTCCCATGCAGACAGCGATCCGTTGCCCAGGATGACAGTCGCACATACTCTCTTGGTGGATGGAATTCTGAGGCAGTCTTCCTCCACATGGAAGCCACAGCAAAGCCCCACTTCTCCAACGAAGTCCAGGTACTCTCGGTACTGGGTTTTGCTGCTCTGCCGGCGGCAGAACCTCCCTGCGAAGTCGAAGAAGCAGCAGGGCAGGACGAAGAAGCGGCAGCCGTAGGAAGACCTGCGGGCGAGCCACAGCAGACCGAGAGCTCGCGCAGCCTCAAGTGAAGCAGAGCCTCGTAGGACAGCGCAGGGCAAAACACGCAAGTGTGTTCCCGATGAGTATTTTCTGTGGAACTAGGGATTGAGCCTGGGGTGCTCTATCACTGAGCTACATCCCCAACCCTTTTTAAAACTTTTTCTTTTGAGACAGGGTCTCGCAAGGTTGCCAAAGCTAGCCTTGAACTTGTGCTCCTGCCTTGGCCTCCGAGCTGGGATCATGGGTGTGCACCACCATACTCGGCCTGGTCAACTCGTTTTATATTAAAAAAATGAACTACAGCCTTTCCCAGGGGAACCTCTAAAAACAATGCAGCACAGTGGACCTTTCCAATAAAATGTGAACCTAATTACTTGAGCAAAATGAGATTTCCCATCACAGGCATTCTCAATCACTGTGATCCAAACTGAGTACTCTGTGTACCTGCAGTTCTCAGCTAGGAGAGAGAAATTCGACTAGGTTCAGACCTGACCCTGCAACTGTCCTTCCTGCCCATTCGGAGTTCAGCCCACTTTGTGGCAGCTCCAGATGCAACACACGTCTGTCAGATGCAGACTCCACTCTGAAGACGACATGGCTACAAGAGGTCACCTATCAACAGCCTTCCTCTTTGTTATTGGAGAAGACTTCCAAAGAAGACCCACCCTTCAAAACTGGGCATAAATATCATACAAGTAATACCATTTTGATCAGTGCTGGCCACTAGAAATATAAGGTGAACCACAAAGGCAAATTTGTAAATTCTTATTTTTGAAAGAATGGGTGGAATGCATTTTAACATTAACCCAATACACCCAACATCCCATCATTTCAACTAGCTGCACTTCACTTCATGTGCTCAACAGTCACCTGTAGCTCACAGCTACCACCCTGGACAGAACATCCCCAGCCATCCAGCAGGCTAACTCCTGACTCACCTGGCTGCAATGACAGGTATCCAGGGCGTGAGCTCGTCAGAATGGTTACCAATCAGCCAATCAACGTCAGGGAAAAGGGTCTCATCGTTCGGGGTGATCGCGTCTTCCTTAAAGAATGGCACAGAACAGGACAAACAGTAGTCAACGCCCAGCTACAAGACAGCCACAGACCACAGTATCAGAGCCACCTGGGGCATAACCTTTCTGTGCCCCCTCTGTGCCTGTAAGCTACCAGAAGCAGAGGGGACATCCTGACCCTATGTCAGCCTTTGAGGACAAAAACTACAGGCAACTATTAGGGTCTTCCCTAGGGACATGAACAGCACTACTCTGAGAGCTAATCTCTAGACAATTAAGAACATGTGTTTTCCATGAACCCAAGAAGCGGAGACAGGAGAGAGGAGAAAAACGGTCTCCCTCGTCAGAATAAAGAATAAAGGAACCGGACAGTGGGCCAGGGAGAGCAGCCAGGCTGTGGTTCAGTGCACAACAGGATCGAGACCCAGGGGCCACCATGGAAGGAAGCCCAGCTTCATGAAGGTGAATTAGACCCAAAAGTTACATATGAACACATCCACAGATCCGTGCTCTGCTGGTACCTGCTGAGAACTCTGAGACAGTGAGTGACCCCTCCGACCAGCACCCACACCGACACCTCCTGCACATTCCCTTTCTGAGGCTGGTGACTGGTGTCCAGTACTGAGGGTAACAGTGCTGCCGGCAAACACCACAGTGGGAGCAGACAGGCTAGCGGCCCCCACGAGCGCCGTTCTTCTGAAGGTGCAGAGTGGCCCCAGGGGGGCAGAACCGTTGTCCCCAAACAGGACACCTGGGAAGACATCTGACCACTCACAGCTCAAGGTCATCCTTACGACCAATGCACACAAGCAGGGCTTTTGCAGGTGCGACATACACAAAAGGAGAGTTGAGGTCCTATGGGCTCTGGTTCTTAAATGGGCACAGGTGCTTCTATTTACAGACATGAACACAATGAAAACAGAACTGTTCACCCAAGTGCATGAGCTACAAACAGGAAACGCCATTCCTTTATTCCCACCCAATCCAGGTCTGCATCTGCCCATCTGTCTCTAAATGGTGGAGTTAATCAAGCCCTCATTTATACTGCGCCTGCATGGCTGCACTGCAGCGTGTCCACGGCATTCTGGAAACAAGTGCTCCCTGCGGCTTTGGGAAAGCCTTAACTGGCACTTTGGATACAGCAAACTGCAAGTTGTTATTTCACATAAAGCTTCACAAAACTAAGATGATCTGCAGTCATCACAACGCTGTTCTTACAAACAGGGGCTTTTCTTAACACTCTCCTGAAAGAGCACCTGGCCTCTGCAAGTCCAGACTGCACCGGTCCCGGGACTCATGCAACTGCGCTGGGAAGAATACGTAAACACCATGCTTGCTGACGAGACCACTGACATGCGGGCACGGTGCCAAGCCAGAAAGCACGACTGCACCGCAGTGGGCTCCCACCCCACCTCTCTAGCACCAACAGAGCTGCAGGGAACATGAGGTCAGGACTCTCACTGAGGGCTCAGGGCAGCGTTGGCCCAGGACAGACGGCTCCACAGAAGAGACCAGAGGCAGGAGCTGGGGAACCTCTAAGAATGGGCACCTCCACCAGCCAGCCCTCCCCTTGGGTCAGGACTGCTTGAACTCCTTGCCTTAAGCAAGCAAGGCCTCAGGACACAGGGAATTTAAAACCAGTGGCTACTATTTTTTGTTGTTGTTGCTGTTACTGGAGATTGAACCCTGGGGTGCTTAACCACTAAGCCACATCCCCAGCGCTTTCCATGTCTTGTTTTGAGATAGCGTCTTGCTAAGTTGCTGGGGACCCAAGTTTCTGAGGCTGGCCTGGAACTTGTGATCCTCCTGCCTGGCATGGCCAGCTGTGCCCAGGTCACTCAACTGTTATTCCTTTTGCTTTGATCATCAACCTCACACCCCAAATCAGAGGCCAGTCCTGCTCCATGTGTAAGAATCAGGGTCTGCACATGTATCTATCTGCAGAGACTCCCCTGGCACACAGGCCAGTTGACCAACAGGCTGAGAAGTATTTTATGCTTACTGTAACATATGAGCGCATAATTAGAAATTGCTCTAGAATAAGCAAAGAGTAAATTTAGAACAGAGACACCAGGTGGCTACAGTGAGCAGTCCTTCCTCCAACGTGGCTGCTTCTTTTGCAGTATCAGTGTCAGTTTTAAAAGGCAGCAGAAAACATAAGAAGTCTTAAAGATTTTGCTATTTATGGGAGAAATGATAACAACTGCTGTCTGTTTCCACATGGTGCAGGTCATGTGGGGGTTGGGGATGGAGGAAGGGCTGCAGCTGTGCTCCGGCAGGTCCCACTCTCCTCTCCACATCTGTGTGTTCCTCATGCTCTTGCAGTAAGCACTGCTTTCATTTCTCAAATCCACATTCTGCCCTCCAGCAGATTGGAATCTGTGACGTGTCACACCTATGTGTTTGACTCCACAGGCAAGGGCCTGGTGCAACCCAGCAGCGGATGCTGTGAGGCAGGAAGGGTGGCTACGCCCATAGCACCACCAAAAGGAAGGCAGCAGTGTGCATGAAGCCCCCTGGAGGAGGGCTGAGCACCTGGTACCCTCTGAATGTGTGAGCAGCAGGCCTTGGAAAGCGTTGCAACAGGAGAACACAAAGGTGCATCCTCCACCTATGGACAAACAGCAGGCTCAGGGGGAGGCACTCCTCTGGCCAGAGAGCCGAGCGTCCCCTCTTCGAGGCAACCAGAGGGCTGCCTTTTTCGTTGCCTACTTTCAGAGCCCTCAGCTCCACGTGGATGCAGAGGGTGAGATCGGCTGGGGCCCTCAGCTCCATGTGGATGCAGATGGTGAGATGGGCTGGCTGACCTGCAGACATGCTCAGTCAGCAGGGGCCCTCAGCTCCATGTGGTGGATGCAGAGGGTGAGATGGGCTGGCTGACATGCAGACATGCTCACTCAGTAGAGGCCCTCAGCTCCATGTGGATGCAGAGGGTGAGATAGGCCGGCTGACATGCAGACACGCTCACTCAGCAGAGGCCCTCAGCTCTATGTGGATGCAGAGGGTGAGATAGGCCAGCTGACATGCAGACACGCTCACTCAGCAGAGGCCCTCAGCTCTATGTGGATGCAGAGGGTGAGATAGGCCAGCTGACATGCAGACACGCTCACTCAGCAGGGGCCCTCAGCTCCATGTGGATGCAGAGGGTGAGATCGGCCGGGGCCCTCAGCTCCACAAGGTGGATGCAGAGGGTGAGATTGGCCAGCTGACCTGCAGACATGCTCACTCAGCAGGGGGCTCAGGACAAGCCAAGCTGACACCATGAAAAAATCAGTACCACCAATCGAGTTTGGGGTCCATACAAGTCCCAGATTTTCCTTCTTCGGACATCAATCCCTCTGCCTGGATGCTGAAATAGGGTAGAAAACAAAGATCACCTTTAACGCATCACAACAAATCAGGTCCACAAGTACCGCCAGCATGAAGGCCAGAAACCCTGTCTGGAAGAGCCGCTTGAGCCCCTACAGGATAAACAGGGACATGTGCCCTGCGGGACATGTGCCCTGCTGGCTGTCACTGAGTCAGCCTTCAAAAACCACAGTGGGTTTGGTCCAGGAACACACCAGGGCCAGCACTCCAGGGAACACACGAGAACACGAGCCAACGGCTCTCAGTCAAGATTGGGTTTTGTGCTCTCCCTGCACCTTGGCAGTGTCCCCAGCTCTCCCAGGGCAACCTTACTTCTCCCCTGCCTGGAGAGGAGGAGGGGTTCAGACACCTCCCAGGGGTCTCCAGGGCCCGTTGCCAAGCCCCACGGGCAACCTGCTCCCAGGCTTCACCACTGCAAACTCACTTGGAGAAGCCCATTTTAACAGCCAGGCCGACTGAGTGCAGACAACAGCAGCAAAAAGGATGGTGTGAGCCCTGGGCCTGACTGAAGACTGAAGAGACTGAGACTCCAGTGAAGTCATGGAGCCACACTCACCCCCTCGCTGCAAAGGATGTGGACCAGGAGGCCGTTTCCACACCCCAAATCCACGAAGGACTGCTTGGTGGTCACTCCCCTCTCGGCCCTTTCCTCTTCCCACAGGACCTAAAGAAAGACAAGAGTCAAGCAAAGTCAGTTGGTAATTCACTCTGTTCAGGAATAATCCAGATTTATGTCCTAGGACTGGGCATGGTGGAGCACACCTATAATCCCAGCTACTCGGGAGGCTGAGGCAGGAGGATCTCAAGCTTGAGGCCATCCTGGGCAACTGGGTGACACCATGTTTCAAAATAAAAATGAAATGGGCTGGAGATGTGGTTTAGAGGAAGAGCATCCCTGGGTTCAATCCACAGCATCAAAAAATGAAATAAAAACACGCAGATCCCACCTGATTACAAACTGTACTCCCAGAATAAGGTGAAGAGATCATCTGAGGCCCCGGGACTCTAGGACAACAATACACAGGTGTGCAGAGCAGGCCTGGTGGCCCCAAGCATGGCTGGACCACCGCTGCTCTTACCCTAGGCTGCATAGAGCATCAAAGCTGTCCTGGTTCAGGAGGAGTACACATTCAGGGCTGAGGACGGAGCTCAGTGGTGAAGTACATGCTCAGCACAGGTGCCGGTTCAATCCCAGTACCCGCCACCCAAATGGTGCCTGTTTAAGCAGTAATTTCTGGGTGTGAGCTTCACAGACCAGTGGAAAGATCTTCACGTCCTCTACGTTTGTAAACATTGACGACCAAAATCCCTGCTATTTCTAAACTGAGAGAACAAGTTGAAGGGAAACTGAAAATGATCTAAACTTTGCCAAGATTTAGCTGCAAATGAGCTCAGGAAAGACTAGCCCGGTCTGGAGGGCTCGTCAGACAGCTCCTCGGGGAGCCAGCACCCCTGCAGCTATCTCAGAGCCCGCACAACAGCACCGCACAAAGCAAGACCACCACGTGTGACAACCCTGGCAAAATGACTATGCCACTGCCGCCATAGGTTAGGGATGTCCCCAGCCTGGTGCACATCACACACATCTTACCAGCAGGTACGCAGCAATAGCCACGTCTTCATACACAAACTTCTCAGGATCAGTCACTTCAGGCCACACCTAGAAAATATTCAAGAGCACATGTAAACTGTTGTTCTATTTCCCCACCATTTCACAGCAGTACCCCACAGGTGTCGGTCAAACTGAACGAGGCATGCAAAAAATAACATAAGCCGGTTCCAAGGGGCAACGCACACCTGAGTTCTACTGAGATCACACAAGGACATACAATCACACTACTCGTGTGTAACAGGACGTGTCTGGCACAACATGATCAAAAGTAAAATATGACAATGCAGGAATGTTTGTAAGATATGCAGGTGAGGCAACTGACCCCAGAGGACACTGCCCAACCACACAGTGTCACTGTTTATCTGGATAAACACAAGGAGCAAGGAAGAAGCAGGCAGGGAGCAGGGCCTGCCCCTGGCCCCAGTCAGTACTGGCCGCATACAGTGCGGCCCTAACTCACACGCAGGAAGATCATCCAGGCACCCTGGAAGGGGCAAAGCAAGGCAAGGGCACAGCCTGACCACTGGGATCAGCAAGGTGCCCATGCACATCTGGACCCAGGGGAGAACCAAGGCCAGCTCCAGCACCAAGACTCCTGCTTCCCATCATGGACCACAGGGCAGCTCAGGAAACTGCCTGCACAATCGTGGGCAGTGCCTTCCTGAAGGTGGTAAGCCAGAGGGTGGGCACAGCAGGCCAGGCTCTGCCAGGGAACAGGCGCCCAGCCACAGGCACTGGCCCTCCACACTTGCGGGTGCCTTGTCACACAGCAAAGATGACCAGCTGAGGGACATGCAACCACGGCATGTGCTTTTTCCTGAGGTATGCTCCCATGTACCTCAGATTTTCATGTTTCCTTAAAATATCTTCAAATTCACACGAAAGAATTATGGTAATTTAGTAATTAATTCAATGTTCAATCACTTTTCAATTAGAATTCCCTTCTGATCTCTTGAAAAAATAATGTATGAAAGAGAACAACCCCTGCCTCACACATCTGCCTGGGTTGCTGGGTATGCTGGACTTGGGGTCTGCGGCGGCAGGAGGCAGAGGGCCGCGGGAGTCCACTTTACCCAGGGACGGAGAATCACCTTCACCATTTCTCTGTACTTCTCTTTAAGCTCCTGGTAAGCCTCGCTGTACCTCAGGATGGAAACGAGAGAAAGTGTGCTTTTAAATTCACTCTTCTTGTTCTCTACAGACCACTTGGCTAACCTGGCCAGCAGTTCCTCACTGAGCCAGGTGGGTTTGGGATACAGAACTCCATCCGAGTGCCACCTCTCTGGACAGAAAATCAAAACAGATATGAACCTTTAAAAATAAGAGAAACATGAGTAAGTGGGGCTGCTCTTAATTCTAATTTTTAAATTATGTATTTATTCACCAAAAGAGAGCAGAAATGAACACATCTATAATTCCAAAAATATTTTACCAAAAACGTATAATAACCTGGAAGTAGTCATGGAAGTTTCGTCTACTACAGAAAAATCGCAGGTAAGCAGCAGAAAAAGCTCCCCCCCCCCCACAAGCCTAGAGCCAGAGAGGACCACACAGATAAGCTCCCGTCCCTCCTGCATGCAGGAATGTCAGCCCTGACCAGCTAGGGGCTTCCTGGCATTGCCGTGTTTATATTTTCACAGGTGCTACTCACACAGAACACTGGCTCCCCAAACGCTTGCCAGAGGACAAGAGGACACACATTTGCACAGTCCCTATGCACCTGCCTCTCATGTGTCCTCTGGCAGCAGAAGGAACAAGTTCACAGCCATCGTATGTTCTGCTCCTAGCTGGGCCAGGTACCCCAGACCCTCTAGACAACTCACAGTACACAGGGGATGAAGGACAGCTGGCGGAGACAAACAGGGCCCAGAAAACCCCACCACACTGTACAAGACCTGCAATCTGGGCCATGCACAGAAGGACAGAGCATTAAGCTTGTTGGGTAGATGAGAAAAAGGTACAACAGAGGGGAACACACAGAACAAGGCCACTGGATGAGAGGCTGCTGTCTGGCCACCAATGATCAGAGTGAGCAGCTGGGCAGTCCAGCGGAGCTAGGCCTTTGGGGCATCAGGCCCGGCATGCAACCCATACAACCCTGCTACGCCCGTCCTCGGTATCTACCCCAAGGAACTAAGGTCAGCATACTACGAGGACACACGTGCCCCTGCGTACAGCAGCCAGGCTACTATGATGCATCAAAGTAGAGCCATGAGAGCCTCCCTGAGGGACTCACCCAGGGCTGGCAGAGCCAGGGGAAGCTGGGAGGGACCCTAATGCTCGCCTTTGCCCTCTGGCCAACTGCTGGGCTCCCATGCTCCACTCTGGACTTTGATGCTCTTACCCGATATCTCCAGAGGTCCACGGCTTCCTCCCTCATTCACTCAGGCTACTTCTTAGATGTCCCTTTCCCTGCTGGCCTGACATGCATCAGGTCCAACACTGCTATTTCTAAGGCTGGGGCATGGGAACAGAGCCAGGCTGATTGCTCTGGTCTTCTTCCCAGTGCTTCCTGGCACAAGAACACATCTTTCTGTCTCCCCTGTGAGACCTGCTCACCCCTCATGCCGGGCACCGAGCACATGGTGGGCACACAAACCCTGCTAAAAGCAAGCATGCCAGGAGGGAGCCTTCAGATACCGTCTCATCTGCACCAGCACATAGCGTAGCAAGCTCTGGCGCCAAAGTGTGACCAGGCCCATGGGGATGCCAGCAGCTGCCCAGTGGGGCTACTTCAGGCAAAGCCAAGCTAGAAAAACTGGGTACCAGTCAGGCCCTCGGTAGCTTCTCAGAGAACGGTGAGCCTGTCAGGTGGCAAACCCATCCCCAGTGCTAACTGCAGCCAGGGCCCTGCTGGGTGCAAGTGCCATACCCTCCAAGGGACAGGTGCGGCCTCAAAGCTCACCAGCAGAAAGCTCCACACACAAGTGCGGAACAGGCTGATGCCACAGATGAGTGGTGGCCTCCCCTACGCTTCTGGGAGAGAATACTAGCAGGGAGGCCTCGGGGCAGGTGTCCTTGGTAATTCAGGGACCTCTCAAGAGTTCTCTAGGGCTTAATCCTCCTCATCAGATCTGAGCCACTTTAGCGGTGAGGAAGTGAGGCCCGCACAAGTAGACAGGTACTGAGAGCAGTGTTGGAGAAGCCCAGGCCTGGAGACTTCCAAACCCTGTTCTGCCCACTGCATCCCTCAGTTTTCCAGGCAGCTCAAGAATGTTCTAGAAGGTACTGGTCAGCAATGGCTCTTGGGACAATGTCAGCAGATGAGTTGTGAGTAAATTCACCCTCCTTTGACTTGCCTGTTTGATAACAATGGAAATCAACTAAATGTCACACTTTCTGCATTGGGCCAAATGCCACACGGAACCAAGGTGCTTGTTAAACTGCACTTTCATATGCACCTCTGAATACCCACTGTGAAAGGAAGCCCCACCACTCCTCCTGATCTGCCTGTAAAAATAACAAAGTAACAACAGGAATGAGTGCTGCTGACCACTGCAGCCATGTGGGACAGAGACCAGGGCCTCTGGCCAGGTTGCAACCCCAACGCACAGGGACAGCCCAACAAGAAACAGCAAAGGGATATTAACAGGAATGCACTGCAAGCCACCCTGCCCCAGAGACAGGACCGCACCCAGGCAGATGTGTAACTGATGGAAATCACAAACAAGGAAATGGTCAGCTGCCCAGTTCTTACCATTCTGCTTTGCTACGACTGAGCTGGATCTGATACACATTGTCCGTCTTCACCTCTAAGTCCCCATCATCATTTTCTTCCAAAGGTAAAAAAGTTACAATTCCATTGGGGACATCTGAAAAAAAGGCCAAGGATGACAGATGACAACTGCGTAGCTCTATGTCTCCCCAGAGGCAGGATGAACAGTGGTGACCACCGAGGCTTTCCTAGCACCCCAGGAGACGGGAGCTGTCTTAGTCACAGCTGCATCCCAGTGCCTGTACAGTGTGAGGCACAGCAGCCTTCTCAGCAGACACCTGCCAAGGGTGCAGGAGCCAGGAGCTGAGGAAAGAGTGCTGGCAAAGGACCTCTGCTCTAGTTGAGTGTCTCCCACAGGTGCCCGTGACCCTCAGACATGGCAGCACAGTAGGCTGCGTGACTCCAGGGGCCTCTGAGCTAAGGGCCGCACTGTGTGGGTCCCTGTGTCTGCACTCACCTTTCCATTCACACACAAGCAGAGCAACGCACCCTTAATTCAGGCATTACACGAACTGGTGTGGGAACTTCAGCTTTGGCCATACGAACCTCTAGCCCTACAGTCGCATGCTGACTATTAATATTAAAAAAGAAAACCAGCAAAACAAAAGTAAAGACGAATGCACACCTCACTCCACGAACTAAATAAGAACAAACGAGACTAGCGGGCCAAGTTCCCAACCACTGTGCCATCCTGGCCAGCTACCAACAGCTGTGATTTCAGTCACCTTACTCCGTGAGCTCACCCAGAACAGGGCCAAGAAATACACAGCACCTGGGAGAGAGGCTGGAGCAGCGGCTCTGAGATTACAGCACTTGCCTGGCATGCATGAGACCCAGGTTCAAACCCCAACACCACATACACAACTGAATGATGGAGTAACAAAAACCAGATGCAAAACTAAATAAAATTGATATTCTCTCTCTCTCTCTCTCTCTCTCTCTAAAGAAAAAAAAAGCCTGGGAAAGTGTCTCCACTTTCAAAAATAGCAGTTCTTAAGCACCCACTGCTGCCAGGAACTAGTTTCAGTGCTTCATAATGCAAAATTTCATTTAACTATTCCAGCAACTCTAAGAGATTTTATTACTCCATTTCACAAATGCAGAAACTGAGATCCAGAGATGCTATATAATCTAACCAGGACCACACAGCTAATAATCGGCAAAGCAGAATTCAAAGCCAAGCTGAGCCTTCCCAGCAGGATTCGAACGCGCAGATGCAGAGCAGTACTGATTTCAGACTGCCACGGGAGAGCATCAATCACCTCCTAAAGAGAAAGGAAGGCCCTGCTGCCCACCCCAGTGAGGCCCATGGAAGGCCTTGCGGGCTCTGCTTCACTGATCGTCTCAGCCTAGTGGACAGGATGTAGAAAGACCGTTATGATGCCGTTGACAAAAGCTGGAAGAACTCTAGACTGGACTGGACTGGATGGGACTGGCAGGAGGACACCTGGGAAGTGTCACAAAGCCCACCAGGGCAGAGAGTACTGGGCCTGTGTGTGGGGGAGGGTGCCTACAGTAACTGCTGCCTATGGTAAGCATACCCCTCTCCCCAGGAGTACACACCCACGCCCAGTACTCATGAATATGTTGTTATACAGACGTAATTTAGGCTACAGGTACTCTGGGTTATCGAGGTAGGCCCACTCTAATCCCATGAGCCCTGAACAGAAGAGAACTTTCTCCAGCCAGAGGCAGACGAGGCGTGGGAGAAATTCCAAGCACAAGGATTGAAAACCACTACAGGTTCAGAGATAAAGGGAGCCGCACACAAGAACCAGAGAGGCCTCTAGGAAACGACAACCTGAAAGAAAACAGGGGCCCCGATTCTGTAACCACAAAGAACAGGATTCTGCTGACCCAAAAGAGCTTGCAAGTGGATTCTCTTGAGAGCCTCCTGACAAGAGCTAAGCTGGCCAGCTCTTAGCTTTTGGCCTTGTGAGAGAAACTTCAAGCAGAGAAGCCTGCAGAGACCACAGCATTTCCAACCTACAGAACCCTGAGAGGATCCTTTTATCTGGTTTTGGTCACTAACCGTGCAGTGATTTGTTACAGCAGTAACAGAAGTTCACAATGTTGAATATAGTTTGAGGCAAGGAGTGGTTTAAGTCTGGTCAAAGACAGTCAAAATGTCTGAAATCTGACAAATAGATAAAATTAGTGGGCTCCCAAACATCCACTCACCACACTCGTTCACATCTGTCTGTCTCCATGTAAACTGATTTCTGAACTTTCACTACTGATCTCTTTAACTGATAAACTTCCAACTTATTATTCAGTATCCAGCCAATTCTCACTTTCTCCTTGAAGTCTTCCAGACACCAGCCATCCTAATCAACCATCCCTTCCTCTGCACTGAGGACACACCTCCACACAGCCCCTCAAAAACAATCAATCGGGCTGGAGTGCTGGCTCTGTGGGTGTAGTGCTTGCCTGGCATGCGCGAGGGCCCGGGTTCAAACCCCAGCAGCATATACACAACTAAGTGTCAGAGAAACAAAGCCCAAATGAAAAAATAAGTAAAATTTATTCTCTCTTAAAACAAACATGCAAACACCTACAACCCCCTTGGTAAATCGCCAAGGAGCTGCCGTGGCAGGTGCCTGAACGCTCTGCAATCTAATCCTGTTCTTCCATCATCAAATATGCACCGACCTTGCACGACTATTTCCCTCCCCAGAGCTGTAAGTGTGCAACGAGGGCTCATCTTCGGGATGACGGTTCTGAGAACCAGGTCGAGCTGGTGCGGCGGCTCTGGCTGCAATCCCGTTCCGGGGCGGGAGAGGAAGGCCAGCATCTCCGGATTGCTGTCGGCCAGGCTCTGTGAGAAATGACCCCAGAGCGAATCCAGATCCGCGGCGGGCACGGCGCCCTCCGCGCGGACAGGGCGGGCCAGTTCACGTCCGCTGCCCCCGGCGCCCCGCCCGGGTCCGGATCCGGGCACTCGGCCGGGGTCTCCCTCGGGGCGGGCACTCGGCCGGGGTCCCCGTGCCTCCAGCTCGGGACCGGCGCTCGCTCGGGGGCCGCAGGCCTCGGCGCGGGGCAGGACGGCGCTCCCGCGGGCCTCCAGGCGGGCGCCACACAGCCGCTTGTTCACTACCTGCGGCCGCTCCAGCCACACGGCCAGCGCCGCCCAGAAACCGCCTGGGAGCAGCGCCCCAGGGTCGCAAAGCTGCGCCCGACCCACCTCCGCCATAGTGCGCCGGCGCCCAGATCTCAGACAGCTGCGCGCTGGGATGACGCACTACTCTGTGGCGCGCAGCAGTGACGCACGTCCGGCGGCGCAGCGCGTAGACGCCGGGCGCGACGGCGGGCGGAACTGGAGCCTGCGGTCTGCCTGTTCCGCGCCACCCGCGGCTTTCACAGCTCCATCCTCCCTCCGGTTTCCGTCCAGGTGCTGATGCCGAGGGCGGCCTGAGCTGAGCCGGCTTCTGGACGGTTCTGAAGGAGGCGCGGAGCTACGCGCCACGGCCCGCGGGCCGGAACCGCTGATGAGAGCCAGGGAGCCCCGCGTGCAGCCGAGAACCGTGAACCCCTTGCTCGCCCAGTGGGCGGCGCCTTGGAGCTGGACCCGGAGGTTCGCCCTGCTGAGCGCAGAGCCAGTAAACACAGCCGGAGCACCAGGGAGAAGGGGTTGTCGCTTGCAGCAAGTGAGGGGAGCTCTGGGGTAGCTCCCGAGCAGTGTTTCGTCCCCTGTGGAGGTGGGCGTGTTCCCCACCACGCACGGGCCCAGGCCGTGCTTCCTTAGGCCTATTTGTAGCAAGGTAACGGTGGGAGACCAAGCCACGACCAATGTAGACCAAATGCGAGTCTTCATTAGCCGGCCGGCGACTGCCCCCACACCAAAACTGTTCGGAGTGCAGCCCAGATCCTCTTTCTGCAGGGTCTTATAGAGGCAAGAATCATATCCTCCTAGGTGCTGAGCAGTCTGCAGGTGCACAAAGCAAGCTCGTTTACAGAGCCAAAGGGTCATCGATCACAATGTGGAAAAAGAACAATCGCTTCCTGGTCGGCGGTGCCTACAGAACGTTCTGTAAGGCTTACAGTAGCTTGGGGCTCACGATACCTAGGGGCTTTCCACACTCAGGGGAGGTCAGCTGGAGTGCAAACATGGAGTCTTTTAGGCTAACTGCCTTGTCTCATAGTGTGTTCAAACTTGCCATTGGCAATCCCCCTGGGGGTAGAGCATTTGGTCACAGCAGAGTTCACTAGGTGGCCCAGTAGGACAGATTTGGACTGATTTAAACTGATTCCTTTTGGTCTCTGCAGGGTTTGTTTCTTTTTTCTTTTTATATTGGGGATTAAACCCAGGGGTCCCCTACCACTGAGCTACATCCCCACACCTTTTTAGTTTTTCTTTTGAGACAGGGTCTAAGTTGCTTAGGACCTTCTAAGTTGTTGAAAATGGCCTTCAATTTGGCCTCAGCCTCCTGAGTCAGTGGAATTACAGGTGTGAGCCACCAAGCAAGATGGAAACCACTTGAAGAGATGTTAGCAGTCATTTAAAGAGGTGACACCTTCCCCCAAGCACAAGCTCCTTGCCCCTATAAGTTCCTGCCCAGAGACTCACAACAATCTGTCACAGAGAAGGTTAGAGACTGCCAGTGTCATCCAAGGTCACCAGCACCTGGTGTGTAGAATCTCTAGTGAAATCTCAAAAGCCTCAAAGATTCTTCATTCTTTCTATATACTAGTCCCTCAGGTGGGAGTTTACCAGAACCCAAAAGATCTCTGTTAGAATAAAAATAAGTGAAACTAACTCAAGTCAAGCCATTGATCACACTGAAGCGCACAGACCAAATGTGGAGTTACATAAAAGAATTGAACAATGTAACCTCTGATACACCTGTTTGGTCTAGCCAACTCGGTCTTTGGTCACAGTTGATTTTTCTATGGCCTATTAGTTTCCTGGAGCTTCCGTAACAGATTATCACAAATGAAAATACCTATGTTTTCTCAGTTCCAGGCTCTGAGGGAGATCTCCCAGCTTCTGCTTACAGCAACGCCTCATTACTCCTCAGCTTGTAGCCACTTCATTGCAGCCTCTGCTTCTGTGGTCACAGAGTTCTCCCTGTGTTTCTGAGTCTTTTTTATTCTTTTAATAAAGTGTTAGAACTAAAGTTATTAAAAATCCTAAGGTGACATAGGAAATCAAGCACATGCCCAGAAGTGGGTGAACAAGACAGACTTTACTTCTGCAAAGGGTGCACTCACAGGGGATCGATGAGCAAGCATACTTGGCTGCTTATATCTCCAATTTGACACAATCCTGCCCTTCACTCTGATTGGAGGAGCTCAGGGGTACAATCTGCACAGGTACAGAAGGAGCTACAGGTGTAATGAGATAGATCTGATGAGGAATTTAATAGTAGATTATCTCTGACCACATGAATCCTGACCTAAGATGGCTTCCATTTACATGGGAACCTTAAGACTACATTCTGAAAATAAACTTCCTATTTTTCACAATCCTCCCTCCCCTTTTTTTCTTGTTATACCTTTAGGAAGAACTTGACTTAGGCAATGCCATTTGAATCTTATCCTCCATCTTAGATCAAGAAGCACCTATTCTTAAACCCTTGACCTACCTAATCCTTAAACTCTGGAACCAACTATCCCTAAACCCCAGACCCACCTACAGTACTCCAGCACCTGTGCCTAAGCCCCAGACCCACCTGCAGTACTCCACCACCTGTGCCTAAGCCCCGAACCCACCTCCAGTACTCCATCTATCCCTAAGCCCTGGATCCATCTAGAGTACTCCACCATCATGCAAAGAAACTCTAAACATGCCATCATCAAAGAAAGGACCCTTCCCTAATAGCTCCTCAGCAATGCCCTAATCCTCTTTTCCCTTGGCCCTCTATATCTACCCCTAGTCTAAGTGGAAAATGGGTCCCAGACTCTACTGGGCCCCCCTCTGCACAGATTTCTCCCACTGAACCTGTGTTGCTGTTGAACTGCTGCCACTCTCCTCTCTGTTTCCTCCACTTCTTTCTTTACAATACCTTTGGTACCATTTTCATTGTATGCTTTGGTATTGCCATCCATCCTAGATATCTTAACTTTTTGAGATGGAAATCAGCCAGGATAATGAGTTCTCACTTTTTTAGCAGTTTGGATAACCAACCTGATGATTAGGAGCACTTGGTAAGGTCCTTTCTAGCTCAGTTGAATCCTGTCTGTTTTCCAGATCTTGCTTAGAATTAAGCCTCCAGGCTGGAAGTGATAAATTGTGGGCTCTAGAAGGGGGAGCCTTAGTAACAGTTCATTTTAATCTTACGAAATTAAGAAGGCCACAGATAGGTCTGAAATTCAGAACACAGTGAATTGCAAACGAGAAAGGGGAGCCTGGGCAGCAGTTTGTTTTAATCTTACCGAAATAAAAAGGACACGGATAGATCTTGAGTTGATTCAGAACACATTGGTGTTCCGGTCTGGCCAGGTTGAAATCTGAGGGATGGGCTGGGGATGATAACACAGGCAGGAGATCCAGATGAAGGTCTCTCTTTATTCAAGCTTTACATCTCTTTTTATAATCCTTCTAAGGGAGTTACCAGGTGTTATACAGATTTCAGGTAGGGACAAAATTTAGGAATATCTTGTGGTTGGTACATTCCGACCCACCCTGTTTTTCCTTTATATGACAATTTGCAAGGTTAACAAAGCACAATCTAGCCTGAAGGAGCTTATGCAGATAGTAACAAGCTCAAGCGAGGGCAGGGCAGCTGCTGAAATGGAGTGAAGGTCAGACCCCAACACATTGGTGTATTAGGCACTCCTCTCTAGGAAACTTTTCCTTATAGCTTCAGCTTTGATTACGTTTGGTGGGGCTGACAAAAGTGTACATCTTAAATTATATCAAAATAATTTTTTTAATAGTATATTAGTTATAAATCTCATGCCAGGTGTTTAAGACCAAGTCTGTCAAAATTGACCAGGTTCCAATCTACTGTTAAAGAATCAGTCAAGATTCCTGAGAGGGTCACTCCTGGAAACGCATGAGAAGCCTCAGCTCCTCGAATTTCCTCAATTACTGCCATCTGCCAGGATGGGTCAGGGTCTTGCTGACCACATGTGGCTTCTCTGGGAGGCATTAGAGACATCTCCCTCCCCAATGACCCTCCTTTTTGTACCTTGTGCACCGGTTGGCTTTCCTGTTTTCTAGAGTCCTCACAAACCCCATGATTAGGAGTTTGGGTGACTCTCACCAGAGATGCAGGGCCTATAGAGGTGTCCCTCCATTCCCTGGGTCCTGGCTTATCTTAAAGGGTAATTGCCAACACGTTGGCCACTTTTCCTTGGCCCTTTTACTTCCCTAACTCTAATCTCCAAGTTTGGGTTTTAAACTTCCAGCAGGCCAGTTTCATCAATCTTGAAGAGTAGTGAGGCAGAAAAAGTTAGGCAGTTCAGTGTAGGCACAGCAATGTGGGTTGATAACGAGATCATCTTTCCTATGAAGGCAAAGACATCCCCCAATGCTAATGAGGGTCTGGTAAGACAGGCCGAGATGCAGACACTCCCTGCTGCTAAGCAAGGAACCACAATCTTTCTTGGCACCTAAGGTATGGATCAAAGAACCTAATGCATGGATCAGGGACTGGACCAGAATTCCCAGCGCCTGTACAGGGGCAGTGACCAATCCAGGAGAGGTTGTCATATAAAAGGGGCAAATCTCACTGCCTCATCGGCTCTGTCCCCTTCCCCCCACTCTGGAGGAAGTCTGCTCTTTTTCCTATGCTTTACTTTCTATGTTTTCTACAATAAAACTTGTCTGCTACGCTTGCCTCGGTGTCCCTCGGTTTCATTCTTCGACTCCGAGAGGACACGAACCCAACATCCACATCACCGACCTCAGTAGTACTGAGTTTTAACTTCAGTGTGTAATTGGGGTCATCAGCAGCACTAGAAATTATCATTATATTTTATCTGTCCTGTAGGTGGTAGCTTAGCTCAGGTTTTTCTGTTAGAAATAGTTTACAAGGAAAATACAAAATGAAATTACTAAGACCGAATAGCTTTGAACCAAGAAACATTTCTATAATAACAATATGTCTTTGGTGTCTATTTTGCCTCCATAAAGATCTGTAAATCAGGGCTGGAGCAGTGGCTCAGCAGATGGAGCACTTGCCTGGCATATGCAGGAACCTGATTCAAACCCCAGCACCACATATGCAGCTAAGTGCTGGACAAATAAAGCCCAGATGAAAAAATAAATAAATTTGTTTTCTCACTCTCTACCTCTCTCTCTTTCTTTTAAAAAAAGTCTATAAATTTATGAGTCAGTCACATGGGACCCTTTATAAATTTTACTTTCTATTAAAACTTCCTTACAACCTTACATATCTTTAGTAATAAATTTTGTATTATATTTGTTTATTTTGAGATCATAGAAATCTTTATAACAAAAACCTATATTTTGTTACTTTAAATGAGCTCAACATTAGCCTACTCTGTTATCATCCTAACGTGGAGTAAGTAGTGTGAGAGGCACAGACTTATGTCACGTAAGATGAGTGTTTTAGTCAGCTTTTTCACTGCGGTGACTAAAAAAACTGACAACAGTTTTAGGAGGAGAAGTTTATTTGGAGGCTCATAGATTCAGAGGTCTTAGCCCATAGGTGACCGGCTCCATTCCTCAGGGCTGGAGGTGGGCAGGACATGATAGCAGAAGGCCTGGCTCCAGTGAACAGAGAGACTCCATGCTAGATATGAAATATGTACCCCAAAGGCACCCCCCCAATGATCCACCACCTCCCCCACACCCTACCAGCCTACAATCACCAGTTAATCCCATCAGGGGACTAATGCACTGATTGACTTAAGACTTTTATCACCCAATCATTTCTCCTCAGCCTTCCTGGATTGCCTCAGCCTTCCTGGATTGCCTCACTCAAGCTTTTGGGGAGCACCTTTCAGGCCAAACATAACATTCTGCACATGGCCCCCAAAGCTCATCACACAATCTCACAATGCAAAATACATTAGTCCATTTTCAAGAGTCCCCAGAGTCTCAAGAGTTCCAAAATTGCCCCAAAGTCTCCTCTCAGACTCAGCAAACTCTAAACATGAACCCCTGTTTTAAAAAAAAATTGTTACATATATCCAATATCGAAAGGTACAGACCAAACATTTCCATTCAGAAAAATAGGGGCCTAGAAAGAAGGGATGGGAGCAAAGCAAATCTGCAATCCAGCTGGGCAAACAATTCCATGTCCAGCACCTGGAGCCCATGTCCAAAGGGCTTGTCCAGCTCTGCCCCTGTGGCTTTGCCAACTGTAGACCATGTGACCTCTCGCTTGGGTTCTTAGTGTTCAATACCTTAGCTTTCCTTGCAGACATTCCATGGTACTGGTATTTCTTAATCTCGGGGATCTCCTCTACATCTTCAGCATCCTCCTCACATCTCCATCCATCACCCTGTTAGGGGCTGCCTCCGAGGACTCCAACCCTGCTGCAGTCTGCCTGGCCTCCCAGGCCTTTGAAATCTCGGTGGAAGCCTCCAGGACCCGCTAACTCCAGCATCTTGCAGTCCTGCAGAACCAGCACCATGTGGTTGCTTCCACGCTCTGACACCATCTCCAGCAGTAGGCAGGTCTCCAGGCACCCGGGCTGCCCAGAAGTTGGTGAGCAGGACAGACTTTACTTCTGCAGAAGGTGCACTCGCAGAGGGCATCCGCCTGCTTATGTCTCCAACCTGATGCAATCCTGCCCTTCACTCCACTTGGAGGAGCTCAGGGGTACAATCTGCGTGATTGCCTAATATAAAATTGGGGTGGGTACAGGAAAGATCTATGGTGTGATGGGATATCTGATAAGGAGTTTAAAAATGGATCATCTCTAACCACAAGGTTTCTGACCTCAGATGGCTTCCTTGTATATGCGAACCTTAAGGCCACATGCTGAAAACGGACCATCAGAATTCCTGCTTCTCATGTAAAGACACCACTCACAGTGGATACTACTGCTCATCCTGAGTGTGACAGCACTTAAACTTGATTACATCTGCAAAGATCCTATTTTCCAAATAATGTCACAGACTCTAGGTAAGGTTAGGGCTTCAGCATATTTCTTGGGGAGACAAAATTCTGCCCCAATGCTGTTCAAAGGTGCTTAGCCTAGTTGGGGCAGCCAAAAGGTCAACAGTTACAAGTCTTCCTAAACTGCAAATGTGTGCAGGACCCTCACCCAAGCACTGAGGATGCAGAGAGAAGCAAACAGATAAGCTAGATGGTGTCTACGGCAGATAGAAATAGACACTGCACAGAGAGAGCAAGAATGAGAGCTAGTGACTGCCTAAGGCTCCCCGGGACTGCCTAAGTCTCCCGTCCCGAAAAGGCAGCTGTGAGAGAACTCCACAGGAGCTAAGTGCACATGACTTCTTTGAAGGGGTCCTGACTACAGATCACAGGCGCAGACCCAAACAAGGTGGTTCCCACAGCGTAGTTTGCTAGTGTTGGAGAGCAGTTGTCTTCCCACGACTCTCCTGTCGGCAGGGTCAGCTCGTACCTGCTCGCGTTTGTTGAGTTGGGAAACCAGGGTGAGGTTGCAGTGAGCTGGCAGCCTGAGGGGAGGGCTTCACTGACCACTGGGGGTCGGAGGGGCACTCTTGTCACGTTCTCGGGATGCAACCCACCTTTGCTGTGGCCTTCGCCTAGGTGTCCAGTGCTTGATCAAAGCAGGGGCCCCGCTGTGATTTCTCCCCATACAGCAAATGTGGTCTCACTTGAATGTGAGCTCCAGTCCGCAAAAGTCTCTCGCTTTCCAGGCTCTGTGCTCTCAGGGCTCTGCACCTTTTATTGTCCCTGAGGCCTTCTTTGAGTCCTGGGACTGACTGATTTAGTCTTGTTGTACCCAAACTGAGATAAAGACACTCCAGCCACTCACATATAAGCCAAAGAAGCCTTTATTGAGCTGGCCAGCGGCGACCACTCTGGACCCCCAAACATCAGGTCTCAGAATGACACGCCTTCTAGCCGTGTAGCAGGGCTTACAAAGGGTACAGAACTCCCTGTTACTAGTCGTGTTGCCGAGCAAGCAAGCTGGGAGACTTCCCGTTACTAGACCTGGTGTCAAGCAAGCAAGCTGGGTACAAAGCACAAAGTCTGCAGCTAGCAATTGGGGTGAACGTCCCAATACCTCATTGTTCAACCCGGATTCAGGTGGGGAGCAACGTTAGCAGCTTGGTAACCAATTCTTCAGTGCATGGGAAACTTCCTTCAAAGGGAGGGGAGGACACAAAACCGAGTCCCTTTGGTTCTAACAGTCTCTGCTGCTGTGCTTCAGGCTCTGCAGTTGTGGTCTGAACACGAAATGCCTCCCAAAAGTGCCTGTTAGCAGGAATGTTCAGAGGAGACTGATTAGATTATGTGAACGGGTCTCATCCGTTTGAATGGACTTACCGGGTCACTGTAGGTGTGGCTGGAGGAGGCAGGTCACTGGGGTGCACCCTTCCCTAGTTCCTGGCTGCCATCAGGTGAGCAGCTGGCCACCAGAGCTTTCCACCATTATTTTGAGAGTGATTTTACAAGGGGAGGAAGCTGGTGCCGGGTGGTGGTGGCCCTCGCAGAGGTATCTCAGGGCCACACTTGGTGCAGCATTGACACAGCCCCTTCCCAGCCCAGTGCCCTGGCAGCTTCATCCCCACTACTCTTATGTGAATCCTGAACCTGCCGCAGAGGTGTTAGCAGTGGGAGAGAAAGGAGGAGGGGACAAGGGGAGACAAACGGCAGAGCTGGGAGGAAGCTCTAAGGTGTGTTCAGATACTCGCAGGGAATGTGAGGGGTGCTAGAGCAAGCGACTGCAACCAGCAGGGAATAGGAGCCAGGTGGGCTGCAGGAATGGGCCAGTCAAGGTGAGCAACAGAGGCAACGGTGGTGGGTCTGATGGCAGGCTCTGTAGATGACAGGAGGTCGCTGTCAGCACAAAGGGCTGTCCTGCTTGCAGCTCCTGCAGTTCTGCTAGGAAGCAGCCAGCATAACAAGGGCAAAGCCAAACTCCCTGCTCTTCCCATAAAGGAGACCTCCATGCTGATCTCAGTGGCATCTGCATTGTCATGGGCTTGGATCTGCAGTGTCCCCGAAGTCTCCTGTGTTGAGGCTTGGTCCCCCATGCAGCATTGTCCAGAGGCAGGCTCTTAGGAGGTGATAGATCATGAGGGTTCTGACCATATCAGCGGATTAAACTCTTAATGGATTAACAATTTTCTAAGTAGTACTTAGGTTTGAACCCGGGGTTCTCCATCACTGAGCCATATCCCCAACTCTTTTTATCTTGTATTTTTGAGAGTTGGTCTCACTGAATTTCTTAGGTCCTTGCTAAGTTACTGAAGCTGGCCTCAAACTTGTGATTCTCCTGGCTGGCCTCTGAGTTTCTGGGATTACAGGTGTGAGCCAGTGTGTGCCACTGTGCCTGGCTGGATTAATAATCAGAACGGACTGCTAGGAGGAGGTGGAAACTGCAGGCCCATGGGGATGGTTGGCTTGGGTCGTGTCCTTGGAGACTGTATCTTGTTCCTGGCCTTCCTTGCTACTATAAGCTGACAGCTTTCTTCTGCCTCACTCAGGCCCAGATCATTGCAGCCATCCAACCATGGACTAAAACTTCTGAAACTGAAAGCCCAAATAAACCTTTCCTCCTCCAAGTTGTCTGTGTCAGGCATTTGGTGACAGTGACAGAAGATTGACATCCATCCCCTCAGGTCCAGCGACACAATGAGTAGAGCTGACCCTTAGTCATCCTCAAAGTCTCGATGTCTGCCTGATTCCACACAGGACATCCAGGGATGTTCCCTATATCCTCAGGCCCAGGAGGGAGGTGCTGGAGGACAGACAGGCAAATGTTAGCAGTGGTCAGAGCTGGGAACAACAGTCCCAATCCAGGAACCAGAACACTAAATAAAGTGAAGTCAGGGGGCAAAATGTCTATGGCCAGCCCTGACAAGTGGGCAGGCAGGGGCACATACATGCAAGGAGGGTGGAGAGTGGCAGGAGGGAGTCCTTCAGCCTTCCCACACCTGGGGTGTGTCATGCACCTCTACTCCACACACATTTCCTGATGACCCCCTGTCCTAAACAGGACCAAGAGGAGAGTGCCACCTCCCTCCAACTACACTGCCACAGCTCATCTCTCACTCTGAGGACTTCCTTTTTAGCCTGCTGTGATGTCTGCTCAGAAACATCTGCTCCCCCTCTCTCCAGCAGCCAACCAGAAAGCTTTTCTGAATGCTGTCTGAATCAAACTGGAGTTAGTTATGTTAGACCCTAGCACCATGGAGTGGGGAGGCCTCAGGTTGGTGGGGGGCTCTTGTGCATATGTGCCTGGCAACAAAAGACAGCCAAAGTCATAACCGTGCACAAAGTGTCCCTATGATGATGCCTATCCAGCCTCTGCCTTTAGCCTCAGACTGTCCCAGCCTTCTTGTTGACCCTTGCAGCCAAGGATAAGTGTCTCAAAACAATGTACGTTAATGTCCCTCATTTTACCTCTAAAAACCTTTGTCTTCTCAGACATCCATGGTCTACCATGGCATGCACACCCCAGGTTGCAATCTCCTTCAGTTCTGAATAATATCTTTGTGTTGGAGAGTCCATCTGTTTCAGTGAGCTTTTTCGCTGCTAGGACTAAAAGACCTAACAAGAACAATTGGAGAAGGAAAAGTTTATTTATGGGCTCACAGTTTCCAAGGTCTTAGTCCATAGAAGGCTGAGCCCATTCCTTGGGGCTTGAGATGAGGCAGAACATAATGGTAGAAGAGTATGGTGGAGGGAAGCAGCTCACACGATGATCAGCAAGGAGAGAGAGAGAGAGAGAGAGAGAGGGAGGGAGGGAGGGAGAGGGGGACTCCACTCACCAGATACATAATATCAACCCCAAAGTCCCACCCTCAGTAACCCAGCTCCAGCAGCCACACCCTCCCTTCCTACAGTTACCATTAGTTAATCCCTACTGGAGGATTCATTCACTGATTGGGTTCAGGCTCTCATTACCCAGTCTTCTCCTCTAAGCCTTCTTGCATTGTGTCACACACGAGCTTTTGGGGGACTCCTCACATCCAAACCGTTATATCATCTCTCCACCATTCATTTTAGCTTTTCCAAAGTGGAACAGTGCTTTTCTATGCTACTAAAACATGCGAACCCAACTTACTAGTTGTGTCTGGGCATTCGTTGTGATGCAAAGGTGTGAATTCTGTCCTGAGTAGGTATTCTGTTGCTCTCCACAGCATTCCTAACATTTGCCAACTACCAGCATGTGTTCTTGCAGGCTCTCCTGGGTGCCCTTGGAACATGCCCCAGGCCTCTGCCTGGAAATGCTGGCTGAGACTGAGTGTCCTCTCTGACTGCTTGGCAGGTCACCACTTTGTCCTTCAGTTCCTTCTGTTTTTCAATGGGAAAGTCCCACTATCTGTGATTATAGGACAATTTTGAGTAGCAACTCTGAAAAACAATGTTGTCATGGAATTCAGGATATTTTAAGGTAGAGCAGGATTAGAGACTGTCCCAAAAGCAACTGACACCCCCACCCAGATATGCTACAATGCCTTAAACGTGACACGGCTCTACAATTCACCTTAGCATCTCTCTCTTCCCTGGAACCACGTTACCCATCTTCCTATTCCCTTTACGTGGAAACCTTTGGGTTTCTCTGTTCTTTAAATGGGAAATTGCCGAGCCCTGCTGGATTTGGATTTGGGTGCTGGCAATTAAATGTGGATACAGAAACAGATGCGTGTTTCACTGAGTAGGCCACCAGGCCTCGCGCCCAGGGGGCCCTCTAGGAACCCTGTGGCACTGCATTCTCAAACTTCAGCAAGCACCTGTGAATGCTTACAGATTTGGAAACGCCCAGCCCAGTGGTTGACGGCGCAGAGGCGGAGTGGGCCCGGGAATTTGCAACTTAAGCCACCACTCGCGATTCCTGTGCAGGGGCTCCAAGGGGCGCGCGAAGACAACTGGTGCAAAACACACCTGAGAGCAACCGGTGCGGAGAGCCAGCCCTACTGGAGGAAAGCCAGAGGCGGGCTGACGTCAGGAAGACGGCCAGGCCCCGCCTCCTGAGGCGATGTCGGGAGGCGGACAGGCCACGCCTAGAGGGGGCGGAGCGAAGAAGGCGTAGGCGGACAAGCCAGGCCTCAGGGCGGGGCGAAGATGGGGCCGGCCGGCAGGCCGCACCCTGAGAGGGCGGGGTGAAGAACACACAGGCGAGAATGCCACGCCCCTGGAAGGAAGGGGAGAAGGAGGTGCCGGCGGGAAGGCCACGCCCCTGGAGGCGGGGCGGGGCGAAGAAGGCTCAAACGTGCAGGCCAAGCCTGGGCCTCGGTGCGGACTGCGTAGTCCAGCACTCGGTCGCCCGTGGAGCGCCTGCTGTGTGCGCCGCAACTGCAGAGCCGGCGCCAGAACGGAGCGGGCCGGGGTGAGGCCTGGGCGGGCGCGGGTGCACACACAACTCGGCCGGGCGCGGGGCGGAGGGCCTGCGGGCCTGCGGAGGCGACCTTGAGGCCCGGAGTGTGTTCCGAGGTTCCCGGCAGTGCTGGAGGCTGGGGCGCGAGCACAGGCATCTGCGGACACCCCCGCGGAGAGGTGTCCCGAGACAGTCACCACAGGTTTAGTGGGCGGTGGCAACCTGGTGTGCACAGTCTGGAAGGCCGGTAGTCCGGTCCCCGCAGAGACAGCTCCCGCGCAGCAATAGGATTTCAGGCGGAAGGAGTACGGCAGGGAGCAGGCCCCCTGGCCACCCCAGGTTACTTTTCTGTAAGGAAAAGTGGACTGAGGTCTCTAGTTTCCAGGAAAGAAAAGGTGTTTGGGTCGTAGCTGCTTCCTTAAGGTTTCATTTAGATTATGCGGCATTTTGGTTTGCTCTGGTGTGTTGGGGTCCCTGTGCAGGACCTCAGACCAAAACTATAGACTTTTATGTCTTTCGTTTTGTAGAGGAATACCTGGCCCCAGTGGTTGTCAGTAATGTCAAAGCCACCGTTTACTGTGCCTGTGTGCATTCGGCAGCTCCTGCAGTGGACAGTGCAGGTGCGAGTGCACACTGGACAAGCACTGTCTTGTGCTGCACCTGAGGCACAGGGCCAGGCGGATTGGCAGGGCCACCCACCCTGTGTAAGTCTGGAATTTGAACCCAGGCATTCTGGCTTTGCAATCCTGCAGTAGCAAGATTGTGACCGCAGGTGGCATGGGACCAGAGGAGGCTGGACAGGATCATTGGATTTGAAGTCAGCTGTGCCTAATGATTGTAGGACCTTGGGCAACTGACTCCACTCCAAGAAGTTTTAGTTCTCGGGTGGGTAGACACCGTTGAGTGGTGCTCCCTAGCAATCGCCTGGATATAGTTCTTGCTCAGTAATCCGAGGTTGTCATGCTAGGTTCAATAGGGCCCTGTGTGGTGGAGGTGCCGATAACTGATCTGGCTGCAGGAATCAAGGGGAGGGCAATTCCAGGATGGAGCTCAGGTTTATAGTGTGGGTAACTGGGCCACTGGGTCAGGGGGTGACTTCAGTATTTGACATTCAGTTTGAGGACCTCTAGAACTCTAGAGGGCTGTCCAGCCCTCTGCCAAGTAAGCACAGGGGTCTGGAGGTATGGATCTGGCAGCTCTCCACACACTGAGGACCATTTATGTGGATGAGATGATGCAGAGGAGTTGGTGGCTAAGGACAGTCTAAGGACATGATAGGGAACCTGGCCTGTGGTTTAGTTATGGTGGGTGCAGGGAGACAGGAGGAGGAGGAGGAGGAGAGGGGTGCTCTGGTCCATAGGGAGGGAGCATCTAGAGGGTAGCAGGAATCAGGGACCCAAGCTGGGAAAGCCAGAAAGCTGCAGATGCACCCTTGAGGTTTTGTTTTGTTTTGTTTTTTAAAGAGACTGAGAGGGAGAGAAAGAGAGAGAATCAACTTGATTTATTTATTCATCTGGCCTTTGTTTCTCTGACACTTAGTTGTGCATGGGGTGCTGGGGTTTGAACCTGGGTCCTTGCACATGCCAGGCAAGTGCTCCAACTGCTGAGCCACTGCTCCAGCCCCCACCCTTGGGTCTTATTGCTGGTATTTGGAGAGCTTGGTCTCTGCCAAAAGCTGTGCTTTATTTTTCTTTTTTAAGCTGTGTTATTAAGATATACTCACATACCATGGTCTATAGTATGCAGCTAAGTGGTTTCTTATGTATTCAGAGGTGTGCAACCATCACCACTGTATAATTACAGAACATTGTCATCATCCCAGAAAAAAGCTTTGACCCCACAGGGAGTGGATCTGTATTCCCTGAGCAGCTACTAGTCCACTTTCTTTCTATGTTTGTATATTCTGACTGTTTCCTGTTATTGGAATCATGTGGTATCTGATCTTTTGTGACTGACTTCTCTCATGGAGATCATGTTTTCAGGGTGGATGTACGTTGTGGCATGAACCAGTGCTTCACCCCTTTTCATGGCTGAGTAATGTTCCATTGTGTGGCTCTGCCCTGTATCGTTCATCTATTCGCCCACCAATGGACCTTTGGGCTGTTTTGAGTATTGTGCCAGTGAACATTCACGTACAGGTTTCTGTGTGGACAAAAGTCTTCTGTTATCTAGAGTGCATGCTTCAGAGTGGCATTGCTGGGTCATGCGGTTTGAGGAGCTGCCAGATTGTTTTTCCATGTGGTTGCATCGTTTCATGTTCCCACCAGCAGTGCACAAGGACTAGGCTTCTGCACATCCTCATCAGTACTTGCTCTCATTTACCTTTTCAATGAGGCAACCCTGGCGATCACAAAGTAGTATCTCATTATTTATTTTATTTTAGAAAGAGAGTCAGTTTTATTTTTTCATCTGGTTTTTGTTTTTCCAACACTTAGTTATGTACGTGGTGCTGGGGTTTGAACCTGGGTTCTCCTGCTTGCCACGCAAGTGCTCTGCTGCTGAGTCACCGCTCCAACCCCATCATTATCTTCTTGATGGGTAATGATTGGGAGCATCTTTTCGGGGGCTTGTTGGCTGTTTGTGTGTCTTCCTGGAGAACCGTCCCCTCTGGTCCTCAGCCCATTTTATGATTGAGTTTTAAGGTTATCGATGGTGGTCTGCGTCGCAGGGTTTAGTGTTGATGGAATCTCGCTTACCAACTTTTTCTTTTGTTACTTGGGCTTCCGATGCCATAGATAAGAAGGCTTTGCTCACCCAGGGAGCACCAGGATTTCCTCCTGCGTTTCTTCTGGGTTTTGGGGTTCTGCTCTTATCTTTGCGGCTCACTGGGTTGGATCTGGCGTGCAAGTGCGAGGTCATTCAGCTTCGTCCTTGCCCGTGGTGGGAGGCTGGGTCGCTTTCCACATGTTGCTGGATTCCGCGTGCAGAGTTTCGCTGGGGGTTTTTGAGTCTGTGTTGTGTGGGACGCTGGCCTGTGGTTTTCTCACTGTGTCCCCGTGTGGCCTGTGGAGTGACTGGGGAAGTGTTGGCACCCCCTCTGCTTTGGTCTTTTCCTTTAAGTGTCTGGCAAATCTCACAACTGGTTTGTGGTGGCTTCCTGGTTGCTAATTCAGCGTCTGTGGTCACTCTCAGTCCACTCTGCGTTTGCACTTCCTGTGGGCTGGTTTTGGGGCTGCGTCTTCCTGGGAGCTGGCCAGTTCCTTTTGCCGCATCCTGCAGTTCACACGACCTTGCCCAGAGCGCTGCTTTCTTTTCTTCATGGGCTGTGTCATGAGTGAGCTGTGTCATTAACACAGACAAACGTGTACGTCTTTCCCCGATGCCAGAAGCTACCAGGTGACAGTGGACTCAGGGGTGCCTCAGTGGTGGGGACTCCCTGAGTCCTGGCAGGTCCTCTGATAGCCATAGGCCCACTCTCGATTCATGACATCTGTAACACTCAAGTCACACATCAGATATAGAGAGGTCACAGAAGTGGCCGCAGGGTGACAGGAT
>PVKS010019593.1:0-38163 GCA_004027875.1 Aplodontia rufa
TTCCCAATTGGAAACATATGTTGAATGTCCTAAAAAGCTTAAAGCAGAATGAGTTTAAAATCACATAAGATGATCTTTGGTGCTTTTGTGTTATTAGGAAAATCATTGCATTTGGTGTTTATAAGCCAAATATTTTATTGTAGCAATTGCACCAGAAAATTGAACTAAGTTGGGGGGAGCCAGAGTTTCTTTTGGTGCTATCAAAAAGAAAAAATTTTTAAGGTGCTAAACTCATTTATTGAAGAAATTAAAAACAATCTTCTTCAGGGTAATATTTTGGAGCTTGCCACAATCTTTACACCCTCATTGCCCAGCATGCTGGGAATTGAACTTTGAGCACCTTCCAAGTGTTCCACCACTGAGCCACACCCCAGCCCCACAATCTTTATCTTAATACGTAGGCTTTTAAACTTGATTTTAGGAATTTTCAAATTTTCTCCTACAAAAACCCAACATTTTTTTCTTCTAACTTTAAGGAAATAGGAAATATATGTATAAAAACATGTTTTATTGCTGTACGTTTTACTTTGAAATTAGTTGCCCCTGGCAATAAACGATATTTTTTTTCTACTCTTCTCTTTGAAGATGCATGTTTCCATTGCTGATGATTTGTATTCAATAATCTCTAGATTAAAAAAATTGGGGGGACATTTCACTATTAATTTAGAAATGAAGGTTTTTTTTGTTCTCTGTATATGGATTTCTAAATCTGGATTTTATGGCTTGTTTCTATAATTAGATTCATTCTCATCATTTCCCCCAATTTCTTTCTTTCTCTTTTTTTTTTTTTTTTTCTTGAAGAGGAGGGACAGTGAACGAGAGAGAGAGAGAAAGAGAGAATCAATTTTATTTAGTTTTTCACATGGCTTTCTTTGCTCCAACACTTCGTTGTGTACCTGGTGCTGGGGTTTGAACCCGAGTCCTTGTGCATGCCAGGCAAGCACCGGTTTGGAGCCACTGCTCCAGCCCTTCCCCCATTTTCTTAATGCAATTTAATTGATTCTGTTATGTTTTGTATTAAAAAGCTGTTTGTTTGTTGACTAAAGATAATGAGTTAATTTTCAACTGGAATATATAGTCTGTTTTCTGACATTTATGTACTTATTGGTTGACAGGTACATAGTTTCTCATTTAGTTACAATAATCTCTCAGTTTCTACACTCCAAAAAGCTTGAAAGATAAATCATTTTTAAAGTATAGGATTCTATTAGTGGTTAATATTTACAAACTGATCTCAAAACACAGTTAATATTTCAAAATGCTTTGAGAAATACAAGAGAATGGTCTTCAAGATAGTTTTGGGATTAACGATGACTGTTTTTAATATGCTTTGTGAGCTATTAATAAAATGTTCTGTACCTGGATTCATAGTCTTTTTGGAATTAACCTTTTTGAATTTGTTTGCTTACTTCCTATAAAGTAATTCTCAGCTTGCCAGAATATTAGACTAGCTAGAATATCTATGTCAACCAGCTCTTCATCACTTTGAACAAAATACCTGACACCAACATCTTATAGGAGGAAAGATTTATTTTGGCTGGTGGTTTCAGAGGTTTGAGTCCATGGTTAGCTGTCTCCATTTCGTTGGGTCTGGGGTGAGGCAGAACATGACAGCGGAAGGGCATGGCAGAGGAACGCTGGTCACTCATAGTAGCTGGAAGGAAAAAGGAGCAGGGAGAAGATGAACCTCTCCTCCAGGGCATATTTCCTCCAACTTGGACTACCTTGCAGTGGTCCATTCAGCTACCAAGGGGTTAATCCATTGTATGAGTCAGCTTTTCACTACTGTGACTAAAGGACCTGAACAATTTTAGCGAGGAAAAGATTTGTTTAGGGGCTTGCTGTTTCAGAGGTCTCAATCCATGGAAAGCTGGTTTCATTCCTCGGGGCTCCAGGTAGGGCAGAACAGCATGGTGGAAGGCATGGATCCATGAGCAGAGAGCTCAAGGCATCACATGGCGAAGCAGAGCAGAGAAAGCAGCTCCATGCCAGACACAGAATCTATACCCCCAAGGAGCACCCCCAGTGACTCCTCCAGCCACACCCTACCAGCCTACAGTTAGTTGCCAGTTAATCACTATAAGGGATTAACTCACTGATTGGGTTATGGCTTTTCTAGCACAATTATTTTACCTCGGCCTTCCTGAATTGTCACACGTGAGCTTTTCGGGGGATGCCTCACACTTAAACCATAACATCCATCAAATGGATTAATCTATGGATGAGGTCAGAGCTCTCATGATCCAGCTGTTGCCTAAAAGTCCCACCTCTGATGCACAGGGGATCCTGCTTTCAATTCATGAATTTTGGGGGCATTCCACATCCAAACCAGAATAACATTCCACTTCGAACTCTAATAACAAAAGAAACAGCAACATAAGCACCCTCCTAGCTTTAGTAATATGCTTCTTCTGTTTATTGTTTGATTTATATTTTTTTCCCCTAAAATTTATACTCTTCTCCCTACAGGTTTAGACTCTTCCTGGTGTAACTTTGAAACTGCTTCTTAGAGTTTGTACTAACAATCCAAAGAGAATGCCGGATCTAATGATTCCATTAGAGATAAATGTTGGTGTCTACTCCATAGTAAAGTAAATAAAACTCCATGAAATCTCCATTAAAGTCACCCCAAATTATATATTGATAGTGTCTGTTTTCCCAACTGGATCGCAAGCCTGGGGTGTGTCCTGAGGTTGTTACATTCCACTTTGTTTTCCCTGATTCATCCAGCCCAGGCCTTTGCATGTGGTGAGCACTCAAAAATGTTTATGGATTAGAAATAAATAAACACATTTAAAATAAGATTTGGAAAGCACTTCCTTTACAGATGCTGCACTGGGTCTCACTTGGCTCCAACAAGGCCTTCCAGAGCTTGCTGCTGTGCCCAAAGCCCTGTATTCAACAGAATTGGAGCTGGATAGAACTAGAGCAGGGGCTCTAGGTTTGCTTAGGGCCGAAGACTGAACTATATAGGTCCTCCCAATCAAGGGGCATTGGCAGGGGAGAGGCACAGTGCTGGAAAAGCCTTGGATTTCCATTTCAGACCTGGTGCTTCTAGCTGGAGTTCTCATCTGCTTTTGGGTCTCTTTTTCATACCTGCCAAATATAGGTGTATATTGTTGGCTAGTGAAGGAGGCAAGAGACCAATGCTCCTTAATTGTCACTGTGCACCCAGGCTGGGCATCTTGTTAAATGCAGATTCTGATTCAGGAGGTCTCTGGTGGGTTCTGAGATGTTCCAGTGAGTTCCCATGTGATAAGACACAGGGGCCTTTTAAGTTCATCTCTGCATGTCTAATGCTGTGAATGGACTAGGACGGGCCTTTAAGAACTGCTAAAAAGAAATCAACAGTTCTGGGCTGGAGCGGTGGCTCAGCGGTTTCGGTGCTTGCCTGGCAAGCACGAGGACCCGGGTTCAAACCCCAGCACCACGTACACAACTAAGTGTTGGAGCAACTAAGGCCATGTGAAAACTAAATAAAGTTGTTTCTCTCTTTCTCTGTCTCTCTCACTGTCCCTCTCTCTTAAAAAAAAAAAAAAAAAAGAAATCAACAGTTCTGTATTTCATACCCAAACAGTATAGCTTTCATTGCAGAACCAGGCCCTTAGAGGAGAAAAGTGTTTGAATTGCAAACACTTTTAATAACAAAAGGCCCAAATCCCTGTAGACTGTGAGCACAGAGCTTTGATCATGGAGTTAGGAATGACTGGATTCCAGCTCAAAACGAAATAGGAAATAAGATTTGGAGGTGACAAAAGGAGAGGTTAGGCTCCACGGGTGCCTCAGAAGGGGGTCCCTGAATACTGCTTGCTTCAGGGGCCAGACTTCAGAGGGAGTCCCAGGGCAGAGAGGACAATTGTCCTCTCTTCCAGGACTTAGTAGATAGACCCACAGGGCAGCTTGTGAGTAGGGGATCAGTAGAGGTGAGGAGAGCCCTCTCAGTCCTTAGGCAACTTGAACTGGCAAGTTCAAGAGTTCCAGAAGTTCAGCATGTGATCTAATTCATATCCCATCTAAGTTACTGAGAAAGTGTAATTATTTTGTATATCTGAGTTGCACCAGCAAATTTAAACTTGCTCCAGATGTCTGATGGAATCCATGATTCTGTTGCACCTGAAGTGGAAAAATGGTAGAGAGGCAAACAGAGGGATGAAGTAAACAGAAGAGTCAGGGAAAATGCCAGATGATTACTGCATGTGCGTGGTAGCAGCTTCTAGGGTGTCTTGTGCCTGACTAATCTCATCAAGTGGGTTTTCTTTTGGTTATGAACCTAAGTTTAGGGGAGTATAAGGAAACATTTCCCAGAATGCTCACAGGCAAGGAGGAACATGTAAATATGGAATTCACATGCTCTAAACAGGTTGTGGTATTTTGCTCCCTTAAGGTGGATTAGAAGTCACCCTCAAAGATGGGGTTCTGATTACTATTCAGGATAGTGAATATCCTCCTTTAAAGAAACCAAGCTGAAGAAAGAGCAAGTACAGAGTGCTGTGTGCTGCCTTCGCTTTTACTGTGAATCACTTGAAACACACTTACAAGGTTAGCATCTGTCTGACTGCATTTCCTCCCACCCCACCCCAGCAGGATCCCAGGTTCCAGCCTCCTCAACCCTCACAAGATGAATGGGGCATCTGAGAACCCAGCTCAAGGCGTCCTGAACTCTTGTGGGCACAAGGCCAGTTGCAACATCTGGTGGCTTGGGAGGGGCGTTGGCCCGAAGCTTGGAAAACTGTTGTGACATGCTTGTCCTCACGAGAGGCGGCCTTCTACTGTGCTTCCTCTCGGAGCTCCTGCACCACCCAGGCTGACAACTGTGGAAGTGGGTGGGATCATGAGTCAAGCAGTGTTCAGACCCCAGGGCCTGTGCCTTCAAAAGAAGTGGACTAAGAAATCAGCGTCCTAAAGACCACAGGCCCATGATGGTTTTAATACTTTGTCTCTTTGTGAATTTCCTCAAGTTTTGATCTCAGATTTGTGTGAGGGCTCTGGAACCCCCATGCTTCCTCTTGCACTGTTCCCTCCCCATGTGTGTGTATGTGTGTTACCAGAGATTGAATCCAGTGACACTTAACCACTGAGCCACATTCCCAGCCCATTTTGATTTTTTATTTTGAGACATACATAGTCTCACTAAGTTGCTGAGGCTGGCTTTGAACTTGTGATCCTTCTGCCTCAGCCTCCCAAGTTGCTGGAATTACTGGCATGCACCACTGTACCTGGCTTGCACTGGGTTGGGTCTCAAATTTAGGTAGTAACAACGCAGATGCCCAGGACCTCCAGTATATCTGGTGGTTAATATCAAGCGGTGGCACCTGGAAAATAGTTTTTCTCTTCTTCTTCCTTTATTACTGCCCCCTTGCTCCTTCCAGTCTTCTTTTTCTCTTTTCTCCCTATGTTTCTTTTTCTTTCTTCCTTCAAAAAAGTCACCTCCTTCAGGTGTTTTCTGCTGATCATTTAGGAAGAGCTGGGGAGAAGTCCCTGGATTTCCTATTGTGCCCCCTTGGCCATGCCCCTAATGTCTTTTTGTCCTCATGGGCCAGCTTTGATTCTTGCCCAAGCATTTCTAGCAACTACCCTTCTCCTAGTCTTTGCCTTTACTCTTTATGTTTATCTCTTTTAAATCTTGTTACAATCTCTAGTTTGCACACTAAGGTAAGCGGTTGGTATCATCATCATCATTGTATTTTTAAAAAAGAGAGAGTGAATCAATTTTATATATGTATTTTCCCATATGGCCTTTGTTTCTCTGACAGTTGTGTCCGTGGTGCTGGAGTCGAACCCAGGTCCTTGAGCTTGCCAAGGAAGTGCTCCAACTGCGGAGCCACCTACTGCTCCAGCCCCCATCATTGTATTTTAATGAAGACATTGACCTTGAGTTAGAATTATAACTGTCTGGGCTCAGACTTTCCCTAAATTTTCCAGCAGCTTCTGTACAGTTCAGTTCATCTGATGTCATCATCTAGGCCTGTGAGAAGAGGCTGAAGTCCTGTTTCGTTCAGCCCAGCAAAGCTGCCATGGTGCACTGAGTCTCCTGTGTGAACACAGCCGTGACGTTGGGTTTCACGAGGAGGAGACTCTCTTGCTGCCTTGGATCTTCTCTTTGGTCGATCAGGTTCTGTTTGTTTTATTAGTTTCTTAGGCATCTCCTTTACCCGTTACAACTTCTTCTAGCAGATGCTGTGATTTTCATCTCAGGACCCATGTATTCAAGGCTTGGTTCCCCACAGTGATGCTATTGGAGGTGGTGGAAGCTTTAGGAGGTGGGGTCTAGAGGGAGACCTTCTGGTCATTGGAGATGTGCCCTTGCGGAGAAGAATGGGACCAGTCTCTTCCTCTTTCTTTTTCACTTCTCAACCACAAAGAGAACAGTTTTGCTGTGCCATGTGCTCCTATCATGGTGTCTTGCCTAGCCATCAGCCCAAATCCAATGGGTATGCGCAGTGATAGATTAAAACCTCCAAAACTTGAGCCAAAATATCCCTTTTCTCTCTTTAGGTAAATTTATCTCTGGTATTTGTTACTGTTACAAAAAGCTGACTAGCATAGTCTACATAGGTCTTCCTATATTTAATGTTATTGCTACCAGAAGTGAAAAAATATACGTGGAAAAGGCTTATTGCTTCACCAAGTTTAAGTTGCTGCTGCTGCTATTATTATTGTTATTATTATTAATACATGTAGAGAAGCAGAAACGGTCCTAATTCCCCAGATGCTTTTGGTGGTCCTCCCACACCCACGGATCACTAAGAATTGGTTGGGGGTGGCGAGGTAATGCCTGATTTTTGGCGAGGTAATGCCTGATTTTCCTGCTTGCTTTAATCCTTTTGGAACCTCTTTTGGGGCAGAGCTGATGACTCCCTTTTTGCTCACAATACCAGGCCTCTATATTTGTGACCTTTATTGGTTTCTTTTTTATTCTTAAGAAGGGACACTCAACCTTTCATAACAGTGTCACCACGCCTTTTAAGTGGGGTAGAAATTACCACCCCTGGAAAGGTGTTGGTGTCACTCTGATTCCCTGGGACCCTGCTTTGGTTCCCAGGGCAGCTGAGTTCTTAAGGCACCTTAAACCTGGACATGTTGCTTATTGCTTCCAGACTCTGTGGCCATCCTGTCCCTATTGAAAATGCTGTGCTGCCCCACTCGATTGCAAACAGTGGTGAAGGAATGCTGTATTGGTGGCCTATTGTTCTAGCCTGGCAGACCCTGGAAGACATTTGTAACATGTTTTTTAAGTTTTAAGTTTTAAAGAGAATATTTACAGGGTCAGCTGTTTAATGCTTTTTTCGCTAATTAGACTAATCCTTTACAGTTTGCCTCTCCTTTCTGTTTTATATCTATTGTGATCTATATGACACACACAAATATATAAAGCCTTTAACTATGGGTTAAAAAAAAAAACTAATTAAGCAACTGTGTTATTGAGTTCTTCTTGGCCAGGGTCAGGTTAGCCACATGGTCCTTGCTTCCGTTCTTCATTTTGTTTTGAAGCCTCCCCAGGCCTGTGTCTTTGGGGCACTAGTATTTAATAAGCTTTTGTTCCCAGTGGGTCCTCTGTTCCTCCAGGTCCACCTCCCTGAGTGATGTATTGGAACAACCAGTGAGACCAGAGTTTTCTTTCTCTTATTTATTTATTTATTTATTTATTTATTCTCTCTGAACCCCTTAAGGGCTTTGTGGTCTCTGTTGAATATCTGTCCTCAGATTCCAGAAATCTTAGCTGCCCAACTACACTGGGTGGCCGGTCCTGCTTCCTTTGCTCTAAGTACTATAGAGCCGTAAGTAGAGTACTTCTGGAGTGGGGGAGAAACTGCCCACCAGCTGGACTCCATAGTGAAGTTCCACCCTAGGTTTCAGGATTCCTGGAAAGATGATGTCCAGAACCAGTGCCACGCTCTTTGTAGGACTAACTCGGTACTGATGTGTCACCGCCATCTGGTTTTCCCTGGAGATGTTTACATACAACCGTTCTATGAAATCAGTCCACCATGCAGACTCATCTTACTGAGAAAATGTGTGCAGATGATTTAACTTAATGACTTAGTTCAATTGAATGGCTTCCAGTAGCATAGTAATGTGTTTTGCGAAGTTTTGAAACAGAGAGAGAGAGAGAGAGAGAGGAAAAGCTGGTTTCCCATCTCTCTCAAATCATTTTCCATTCCTCAGGGGGAGAAAGGAAAGTCTGAGAATCCAGCAGAATTAGTGCAGGTTACCCATTACTTCATTTTATAACGTTCGGCAAGGAAAACAAGTTAAGTCAGTTAAATCTGTTTATTTGGCTCTTTCAGGCATTCCATGTGTGTGGGGCCTGGGTTGGAGGGGACAGTGAGACACAGTTCTGCTGAGATGCCTTCCTGGAGAGAAGTAGTCTGTTTTAGAAGCAAGGCTGGTAACACCTGGATTCTGTGTACTAGAGACCCGAAGCTTGGCTTGATCATCATGCAGGTAAAGAACCCAAGGCTGACCCCACAAGCTGTCATGGAAGAGCTCTGTCTGGGGTCATTTGGGTTCAATTCCTGCTGTGATATTTGCGTATGACCTTGGGCAAGTCATGAGATCTCTCAGTGCATCTTGAGAATTCCCTACTTCACAGAACTGTTGCAAGGCTTCTGTAAAATAGCAGAAGTGAAAGTGCTTTATAACCTGCAAGATGGTCTAGCAATGCTTTGTAAAAATGATGCTTAATTCCATCAGTAAAATTGGATGTTGTCAGCTAGAATATGGTAGCAGAGATACCTAGAGCATCAGGATTCTTTGAAGAAAAATATCAGTTTCCCAGACCAGTTCCACATCAGTGTGACCGGGGCTTGTAAAAAGCTGACCTAGCAGTTAGGGGCAGTAAGATACTAGGAGCTGTAAGCTACGTTTGTAGCACAGTGAAAGCAACCACAGTGTGTCTTGTGGCAGGAGAGAGTGGACTGTGTGGAGCAGGTAAGGATGACCGTGCTACCGACCCTGGCCACTGGCCACACTGTACTGGGTACTGCTTGTGTTGCCTTGGTTCTTCTGCACCGCACTCTAATTATCTGCATTTTATGGAACAGAAATCCTGGAGGGTCTAAGAAACCTGTCCAAGTTTACGCAGAAGGTAGCAGGGCAGGGATTCAAACTCAAGTCTGACTCACTTTAGAACTCACACTCTTAACCTCTTTTGAATCAGTGTGAGAAATAGAGCAAGGATTTTTTTTTTTCATCTCTATGGCAGTCCCCGTACAGAAACTTACTTTTCTTTTATGAACTCTATCAAGACTAATCCCAGAATTCTTCAGCATCATATTGAAAAATAAAAATCAGGGGCTGAAGCACTTGCTCGGTGGTTGGCACTCTTGCCTTGCCTGCACAGGGACCTGGGTTCAAACCCCAGCATTAAGTGTCAGTGAAATAAAGACCAGATGGAAAACTAAATAAAAATTGATTCTCTCTCTCTCTCTCTCAAGAGAGAGAATCAATTTTTATTTAGTTTTTCACGTGGCTTTCATTGCTCTGACACTTCATTGTGTACGTGGTGCTGGGGTTTGAACTTGCGTCCTTGCGCATGCCAGGCAAGCACCATTACTGCCAAGCCACTGCTCCAGCCCTGCCTCCTCTTTTTCTTAAAAAAAAAAGAAAGAAAGAAAGAAAAAAAAAGTCAAAAGGTAGTCGTACCATGTGGTTGCAAATACTGTTGCCTCTGATTGATTAGACACAGGGCACTTCATAGGACAGCTAGACCTCAGGAGCTCTCTGAACTCTCCTTTTGAGATTTCAGGATTATGTTTTTAATTGAAAAATGAACACATCTGCCTTCTCTGAGAATAGATGCTAGGCCTAGTCATCTTCAAAAAAAAAAAACATGGTGATCAGCAACATCAATGGGAATGAGAGGAACCAATCCTCCAGACCCTGTCTGTCCTGCCACCATTTCTTAAAAACGTGATTTTTCACGGCTCTGAATGCTCTGTAGCAGCAGCCCACCTTGGTTCTGCAGGGCAGTGAAGGCCCTTTTTCCCGTCCCCTCTGTAAGTATGAGTATGGAGGTTCCACTCTTATTTCCCTCCTGATCTGAAACGTGCTGAATTCACTGCGTAGCTGGAGGAAGGAGAAGTTGTAACTGAACGGAGATTGGCACTGTTGAACTTTTCATGGAAGATTGTCATCCATGATTTCCATTTATTTTTCTTTTAGTTGTGTTTACAAATAAAGTAAATAAATATTAGAACTTCTGCAGAATTGCTGGAGAATGCACATTGAGCAGGGTGATGCTGATGTACATATACCTAGAAGTTTCATTGTGCTTAAGACTCTCTTTCCATTTGTTTTTATTCTTTGATTTTTTTCCCCCTTTGCTGGTAACATAGAATGGGGAGACCTGAAATCTGGTCTTTGGTAACCAAGATTACCTTCTACACACACACCTGGATCATGGTGGAGGTATCAACTGGAAGTTGGACTGGAAAAGACACGATGCCAGGAGTGTAGGGGCTGTTCTGCCTAGCGTTGTGTAAAATCATGCACTACCTTCTAGAAAATGTGCTTAGAATTGTATGACTGGTGGTTGCTCATGGGAGTGTCAGAAAAACCAGGGATAAAATGTTTATGAAGCTCTAAAGAAGAAAAAATGGCATACAAAGAATGTCTAAGAGCAGATGATCTGGAAAAACCAGAATCATTAATCATCAATCTCACTTCTTAATGTAAGGACTCTTTTCCAAGTACTTCACACTAATTCTTTATGAAGTGTGTACTTAGGAGGGACTGTCCAGCTTCTATCTTCTTTTTTTCCAAAGAGAGAGAGAGAGAGAATCAACTTTATTTAGTTTTTCGTATGGTTTTCATTGTTCTGATAACAATGAGGTGCTGGGGTTCAAACCCATGTCCTTGTGCATGCCAGGCAAGTGCCATATCCACCAAGCCACCACTACAACACCCAGCTTATATCTTTTAATCTTGTCCTTGATGAGTCCCTTTGCTTGGGTATAATATCCTTTCCCAGTAGTTTATAGAGCAATACCTGGGAAGACCTCATTCCAAAGATCAGTCCATACCAGCCATTTGACCTTGCCACTTAGCCTGGCTGAACCTCAGATTTCTGCTTTGTACTTCACAGAATGGTGGGAAGTATAAATTAAGTGTTATCAGTAAAAAGACTTTAAAAATTGACAAATCCTTGTGTGATTTGAAGGTGTCTTTAACACTACAATTTTCTCTATCATTATAGGTCATTGTTGATAAATTAAATATAGAATGGAGAAATACATTTCATTTTATTCAAATAGTGCTTATGGGAAAATCATATATATTAGAAGTTTTTCATGTTGTATGAACAATTTATGACTATGCAGGTTCATTGACTTGGCAAAATAGACCTCTCATTGTATTGATGCATCCATTTATAATTAAACTATAAATTGATCTATTTTGCAGCTACATTGTACAAGTATTATTGGCAAACTTTTTGAGTTGATGGTGAAGGTGATTTAAAAGCCAGATTAAGGTTAATTTGCACTGCTTAATTAACATTTATGCAATTATTCTATTTATCACCAAATTATAATGACTAAATTGCTGTAATTAAGTGTAATTGCTCAGAATTATTTAACATATTCTACTTTTTCATGTTGCTTCTTAGGAATAGAGAACAGTTATTTTTGTGTTATTTCACAGTGTTTGAAACTTCCTTTCTTTGCTCCTTAGAGTTCATAGTGCTTTGCAATTTTCAGAGCCTTTCATGGACACTGCTTAATCTGATGTCTGCACAATTAAACTTTCCATCTTTTTCTTCTCAAAGTAATATGGGCGGTGAGACATGGGTGATTCTAACAGCCCCATGAAGCCAAGTGATAAGGCCTCCTGAAAGAAACTGGTAAGTCAGATTGTCACACGGCCCGGCCCCCTCTTTCCTTGTGGCTTTTGCCACAGTTGTGTCTCTGTGCTTATTTCTGTGACTACTTAGGAAATGTCTTTTCTTTCCCACTGTTGTTAAGCTCCCTGAGGGCAGGGACCAGACAGTGTTTGCTCATCTTTGTGTCCCCAGCTCCTCACTTAGTAGGGGACTCAGGAAGGGTTCACTGAATGAATGAGCTCAGGACATTTCTTACTTTACCACTCTTCTGAGGTTCCAGGGAGAAGTTTCTTTGTGATCTTAGTGCTTGTCCTAAGCAACTGATTTGTTATTGTTGTTGTTTTCCTGTGAACAGTTAGCTGTGTACTTATTATGTTCTTGTCCTTTGTGGCAGCTAGAAAACTTTGAAATAAATTTTGGTGGATCCCAAATGATGTGCGGGACTTCCCAGTATATGTTTTGTGCGTTGGTTACTCTCCCATCTACAATGCATGCCCTTTCCTTTATTTTCTTTACCATCCTTCTGTTCATTCTATAGCATATTTGGTGTGATTTTTGCTATTACCTTAAAAGTACATTTGGCAGTAGGGGAGTTACAAAATTAATACTCATATTCACAGCCATTACTATACTGAGGGCAGTAGATAAAGGATTAGAATTTCAAGAATGTGTCATTTATAGATAACAACATTTCTTTAATTTTTTAAAAATTTCAGTGAAGCAATAAGAATTGGTGAGATTCTTGGGTTCTAGCTACAAAAGATCTAAATGTGGACTTATGTTTCGAGACCGTGAGAAATGACGAAGTCATCTGAATAGTGTGTTGTCAAAAAAATGTGTTGGTTTCTCACTTGGTCTGCTTTGTCACGCTTCTGTCTTTTGGGAGACTCAGAGAAGTTTAGGACCATTTCTGGACTCCACATTCAGTGTTGCTTTGTTTCCCCCCTAGGTCTCAGAGATGTCAGTGGAGAAGTTACTTCCCATGCTGAGATCTTGATCCAACCTAGACCTTTTCACACATTATTTTGGCTTGAGAAGTACTGTCTGACCCATTCAGTCCCTGACTCCAATCTTAAATGTAGTCCCAGTCACAACATCCATGGAGCTAAAGCAACTAGATTTGTAGCACCAGCAAATGTAGAAGTGACCTCTTGCCTTCTCTGCTTTTGAAACTTTCATGACCCCCTCTGTTGGGGGTAGAGGACTTCTGTTTATATGTGAAGCACCACTTTCAGTTACAATCATGATTGTGTGACTTTCGGTATTTGCTATGTCCTCACTCTTGGCCAACACAAATATGTTATCACATTCGACCTTCCTTAGCATAAGAATGACTTTGGAAGGCCACAAGATTTTCTAATAAACAATAATGAAGGAAATGAGCGCACCTGCAAAAGGAAGGAAAACCTCCAACTGCAGATTAGGAGATAAGACATAACAAAGACATAACACGTTCCTGAGAAGTGGTGGTCCCTTCCAAGAATGCAGGAGGCTATGACCATGTGTGTGCAATGCCTGCCCTGGAACGCAGGTTCCAACACAAGCAATCGTCGCCAGCCAACCCTGGAGGACTGTCTGAGCCTCTGCCACTGAATGAACTGCAGACATTCACAAAAGTGATCCACACCCAAGGGAAAGCAGGTCCAGAGTTCATCAAACTTGAAATGAACTCTCAGTGGGTGACAATCACAATGGCCACTCCCAACCTTTTTTCTTTCTCCCTTACTTTCTTCCCCTAAACTCCAATTACATCTAAGCAGCTTTTACAGCAATGACCTTGCTATTTGAAGTCTGTTTCATCCTCTGAAAATAGTCCTGCTAGACTAGAGAATCTCCAAAGTCTTACAGCTTTGAACTTTTTAGAGCATTAATTCTGGTTCCTTACTTCCACAGATGCTCAGACTTCTCTAGAAAGCCTATCATACCTTTTCTAGATTTTATTTTCTTCTCTTACCCTTTGTAGATATAGCAAGCTCTGAAATCAGAACACCGAGGTTCAAACCCGGCTTCATGACTTGCTATCTAGAGATCTTAAGCAAGTTTCTCCAACGTTCTGAGCCTCAGTTTCTTCTTTTGAGGGAGCAAAGGGACAACGGTCACTGTGCCTATTTTCCGGGTTCATTGTGAGTATTCTATGAGAAAACCCACATGCAACTCGCCTGTTCTTTCCTTTTCTTCTTCCCTCATCTTGGTTTTTTTTCCCTCCTCGTCCACCTCAGTTGCCTTCTCTCCTACTCTGCCAGCCTCTCCCTCTTGCCCTCCTTCCTTCTCTCCTCCCTCTTCCTCTCATGTTCTGGGCTACATCTTGGGTAAAGCAGAGCCCAGACTGGATCAATTGCCAGATGTTGTGTGGGAACATTTGGGTCCTTATTGCGTCATTCACTTCTCTTACCTTCCACCATTACCCACAAAGCTAGAGGGCCTGTGTCATTTGACACCAGCACATTTCTGTTTCTACACGGCACAGGTGAGTAGTACTTTGCTTGTGTTTCCTTTCAAAAATGGGTAAAATGATATTTAGTCTTTTAACAAGCCAATCTGGGCTGAGGCAGTGACTAAGCTTTAGGAAGTTTCTTTGAACATTCACAGTCTCAGATTCATTATGATCTTAGCGTGGTTCCCTTTTGGAACTAGGACCACTGCCTTAAATGGGCGCGTGAGGGGGGAAGGATGTGGAGCTAGAGAGGAGGAAATGGGAGAGCAAAAGGGGAAAGGAAGGGAAAAACAGCCTGCATAAGTAGATGATTGGTGTAGTTTGGAGATAGTTTTACAAGAAGTTTGTAGTTAAGTTTTAGAAAAAGGCTTTTTTTTTTGTAAACAAATAAACAAACAAACAAAACCCAACCAAACCTTGCCAATTATATCCTAAATCTCTATTGCTAAGAAACCATGAAGTTGGAACTATATCTACAGGAGGGACAGGGAGCACATGTTAGGAGCCCACAGTGATGTCAATTAGGGTGCACCTTGAGTGCCTGTTCCTACCAATTGCAGCCATGGCTTAGCATATTGCATTGAGAAACATCTGAGGCACTCGTAGGCATTACAATTTCTTATCAATGTGGTGGGCAAAGATTGGTGGGTTGATATGGGCTATGCACTTGCCACTTGCCAATTCAGATATACAACAATGACATCTCCATCTGAGATGGAAAACAAGATCCAAGACTTCCCCAAGCAGAGTGGGGCTTGCTAAAAGGGCCTCGAGGAAGAAAAGTATGATTGTCTTTGGATAAGCTGGGGAATGGAATGGGGAAGATAGGGTGGAGAAGATAGGGCCCCTGAAATGAATAGGGGAGAAGGAAGAAATCTCTGCATGGTAGGGGACATAGAACACACATGAATGTTGACTCTGTGCAATGAATTCACAGGGTCTCTCTCACACCTGTTAGCATTTGACTTGTAAGGAGGTGGAGTCCAGTAATTCAGCTGGACATAGCTGTTGAGTGTAAATGGGTTTCCAGGTTTCCCATATCCCCTTTCTGTTTTAAGCTATTGATGTTTGGAAGAAATTTTGCTTTCTTTAATTCCCTTGATGAAACGTTCTTTCAGAAAGATTTACCTATTAGAAAGGCTCTAAAAGATATCTCTTGCTTTGAAAATTGTTACATATATAAAATGATATTTTAAATGTAAGGTATAAAGCAAATCTGGCTATGTTTTTATTCAATACTAGTTCAAAGTTGAATTATCTCTATGTCAGTCTTCACGGCACTTTGATTCCTTAGTATAAGTTAGGATGTGTTTCAAGAGGCCTCCATTTTCCAAGAACTAAATTTCTTAAAGATAGTCAATACTCTCTTCCTAATCTCAAACCATAGATGAAATCATAGTATATTTGATATAGGTGTGATTTTCGCAAGTGTGTAACATTCTAGCAACTACAAATCCATGACTTTTTGCAGCAGCCCAATGAGGGCACGGGTAAAGAACCGTGTATATAGAAGGCTTATTCTCTTCTTTCAGAGATGAATCCTCCCATATTCTGTGTCAGTGTTGATTTGATCTAATATTCTCTTTGTACTTAGTCCAGGCTTCAAAATGATCTTGTTCTCTGTTTCTATTCATCCATTCTGGCTTCTTTAATCTACTGTTCAAGCTCCTGCAATGATGATAATCATTTTTTTTTTTAGAGAGAGGAACAGTGTGAGAGAGAGAAAGAGAGAATCAATTTTATTTAGTTTTGCACGTGGCTTTCATTGCTCTGACACGTCTTTGTGTATGTGCTGGTTTTGAACCCACGTCCTTGCACATGGCAGGCAAGCGCCATAACCACTGAGCCACTGCTCCAGCCTCTGCCATGATAATCTTGTTCCTTCTTTTATTGGAACTGTTGGGCTGTTTTTCAGTATCTGCAGGATAAGGTCCATTCTGTGTCTTCTATGCTTCTCCAGACCCATTTCTGCCCTTTCTATACCCTTCCTTCTAAGCTCTTGCTATGACATCCACCAGGCAAATGCTTACTTACACTTTGAGACCCAATTCAAGCATTCTTGTTGGTTACCAAAGTATTGTTTCTGCTTTCATATTCGTTTTGCCTCTGTGCCAGCCTGGTTGGGATCTCCTGGCTGTTTACTGTAGGACAACCAGACAGGTTGTTTAATAAGGAGATACTTCTCCGGCCCTGGAGTGCCAGCCTCTACTCTGGGGACCCCCTAGCACATCTTAGTGACCCAGAATTTCCAGAGTAACTGTCTGCAGGAGGCTTCTTGAACTCTTTTCCAGTACTTTGGCCAGCATCCATTTAAATTCAAGGCTTTATATTTTCAATGTTTCCATTGAGGACATTATTTTCCTACTCTGTATAGAATCATCTCTTCCATTCATTCACTTTCCTATCTCCTCCTCTAAATTGTAGTTTCTCAGAAGGCAAGGAGATAATCTTTCCCAACTCAGAATCTTCAGTTTCCAGCCCTGATTCTGGAACAAAGTAGCTGTTTGATAAATATTGAATGAGAAAGAGACCCTTTCCGAGAGTGGGGTTGGGGAATGGTAGAAATTTTGTTGATTGACTTCTCATCAGTTTAATCCTCCACATATTGGTAGCCATGGTGCTCAGTTGGGATCATTTAGCTCTGTGAGGGATCTTTTGACAATGTGTGGAGACAGTTTTATTTGTCATCAGTGTGGGGGGTGGAGTGGAGTGTGTAGGAGTGGGGTGGGGTGCTAATGACAGCTAGTGGGTAGAGGCCACAGGGTTGCTGCAAGAATCCTACAGCACACAGGGCAGTCCCCCTCATCCCCCACAGCAGAATTGTTCCTCACAGCAGAATTATCTAGTAATCCTTGTAGCCTTTGCCTAAAGTCCCTTTCCTCTTTGCTCCCTGACATTGGGGTCCCATGCTCTCCTTGGTTAATGCCTTTTTCTCCACACTCCCCAGAGAGTCTGTACCCAGGAACAAAAATGGAAGTGACTTCCTTCTGTCTCCACCTTTCCTTGTTTGTGCCACCTTAGGAGGTCCCTCCACATCTTAGTTCTGCTGCTTTCCCTCTAAGACTGAGATTCCTCTTATTTATTCATCTACAAGTGAAGATTTCAGAATAGTGTGTACGATTTCAAGTTTACAGGTATAGTAGGATGCATTCAACGTAGTGTTTGGGATCCCAGCAAGAGATAGAGAGAGGACACAGAGTCTGGACAATCAGCCATGTTCAAAAAACATCAAAACACCCGGGGGAACACGGAAGATGAGGAAGAAGGGCTGCCAGTCCACTCTGTTTGTGCGGAACAAGCCAACTGTTTCCTCCCACATGAGTGGCTGGTTTTGTTTTATCATTATGTAGCCATTATTCCTCTTTTTTCCCCACAGACCAACTAAACTCACTCTTTTTCTTTTCTTTTCTTTTTCTTTTTTTTTTTTTTTGGTGAGCTTTGTTTTGACTTTTTTTTATTTTGATTTCTTCTAATGAACTCTTATTTTGCTGCATATTATCAAAATATTTTCTTCAAAGACAATTTCCTTTAAAAATAAACTGTTATCAGGAGAGAAGCTATGTTCACAGCTGGTAGAGGCATGATTAAATAATCACCGTATGGGGAATTGAAAAGCAATTTCATAATATAGCTTTAGAATCCAAAGAGGAAAATCAAAGGAAACATTCCAGTTAGTTAAGAAAACTTTTAATCAAATGAAGTGTTTGAACTCTATTTGGTTTTACTGTTTTGTTTTGTTTTTTGGCAACTTTCAGGGTGTGCATGTTTCACTTGGTGAGGATTTGTAAGAGGTTATCTTGATGCTGTTATGGGCACATATAAAACAGCCTTGAAAACAGCCATACTAAATGTTTTGGAACTTCATTTGACATCCATGAGTCTTTATCATTGCTGCCAGCCTCTGCCATAGCTCTGTCTCTCTCTTTTTTAAGTCATTGGTCTAAGAGGAAACAAGAATATTTTAAGCAGAAAATTCTGTATTCTTTATGTCCACATAGTGACGTGGCCTCCTAGACTCTTCATAAGGAGTAAAGTTATGGGGAAGAGCCTCACTTTGAATTGGAGAAGCTGGGGCTTTGCCATCAGTAAACCACTCTGGGGCTGGTTTACTTCCTCTATGGACTGGGAACAGACTGGGGACCTTTCAGATTTGTGCTAAGATTGTGGCTTACCAGGGCAAAGTCCGCATGGCAGTACATGGCAGGTCCAGTTGCTAAGTAAACAGTTGCTGTCATCACATTGACCATAGTTGTGTGGCCAATTCAGATGACACCTGCTTTTATAGAAAAGTTTTCTCTTTGAAACTGATAAAATATTAAAGTTTCCAAAGAGGAATTTGTAAAATAAGTGCCAGAATTTCTAAGACAAAAAGAGCACAGATTTTAAGCTTAACAACAATTTTACACCCATTGTTTTGGATCCAAAGTCTATTGATTTTTTATGAGAATTCTTTGATTTTTTTCCCCAAGCACCATTGAGTATAGAATGCCATTCTACAATCAGAACTACTGACATGCATATAATTGGAAGACAATGAAATCCCACTAGAAAATTGTAGTTGAATGATTGTAAATGTCATTCTGTTTTTAGCTCAAGATTTTTAAATAATAAATTTACCTGGGAAACAATACTGTTTAAATACATTAAAATATCTAATGGAACTTTTGAGTATTGTGAACTTTTCAAGTGGCTTTGTTATCAGATGAATGAAAACTATGGTTGTTGATTTCATAAAGATATATCAAACTTTGAAAGTAATGAAATAAGAAACATTCATCCAAATTTTGTGAAATTATCCATTTTTTATTGTTAATATGTGACTCAGAGTATTCTAATGTATATAAACTAAAACAAAATTACTAAAAATGTTTCTTGAACCTTTATGACAGAATTAACACATTCTGGAGCATGTTCAGTAAACCATTTAATCACTTTACATAACAGTACTTGAAATGCTTTTCCAAAGCATATTAGTCTGTATTATTTTCCCATGAAAATTTGAGTTAATTTTTGTACTTATGTGTCATCTTTGTATTTAACTTGAAAAATTGTATGTAACATTTTGTGAAAACTTCCATGAGTATTAATCCAATAGAAAAATACATATATAGAATGGTATTTTAATCACACTCAAAGTTTTTGACTTTTTATAGGAGCACTTTATCATACCTATTTATGAGGTTTAGGTTGGAGGTACATCAGTGAAAAGATAAACTTAAATCCATCCACACATAACTCTAGAGGCACATAAGACTTTAAAAGATGAGACAAAGTCCATTATGCAGTGAATAACACTGATTCTAAAAAAAAATGGAAATAAAATCAGTGGCATGCAGATAAGGGGAATCAACCAAGTCTTCAAGCTTATTGCTTTGTATTTTTGTCTTATGAGCTTTGAATTGAACTTCTGCACAGGATCTGATCTGGATGAAATGTCATATCTGAGACTGATCCTTATCTCCTAAACGTTTCCTTTGTTTCTTTGATTCTTTGGGCTTTACCCTCTTATTTTATTGTGAGTGGCCCAGAGCTTTGATCTTGCAATAAGCTCTGGCTCACACACAAACCTTTGCTTTGGTGTGACACACAGAAGGACATGGGTATACTCAGAAAATCTAAATAGACAAGAGGTTACTTCTTCTGTGGTAAGGGCTGAAGGCAAATGGGGTAACTTCAGAATTTATTGTCTCCCATTACATTATGGGAAACTGAAAATTCACACGGGTATTTTAACATTAAGAAAGTGCACCTGTGAGAACAAGTTTGATGTACAGTATCTATCTGTTTCTCATTTCATTCACAGTAGTGTCTTGAGCTTAAGAATTAAAATTTCTGCTTTTGCATTGCTGCAGATAATCTCAAATATTTAGAGTCATCTTTCAGATTCCAAATTCTTTTTTAAAAATTACATTGAAATAATTTTTGAAGCTCTACAGTAAATGTAAAAGTGATTAATATAAGGAGCACAAAATTACATAGATGTATTTTAGCCTAAAAATTAAACACGAAAAATGCATGATAAAAGTAGATATTGTGTTTTGTTCAAAAATAATATTTCCTATTTTTATTTTTTCTTACTTCAGTGGAGCAAAGGAGCATAAAATATTCTGAATTATATAGTTCATTCTACTCACAGTATCAGAAAACACATTAAATAGTCACCAATTGGAAGAATGTATTTGGGCTAACAGACACCTGAAATGTGTATGTTAGGTAGGTACAGTTTCCTTAAATCCTGGGGTATCATAAATAGAGTGCTTTACACTCAGAAAACTCTAATGATGCTTGGGGAGAACTTCAAAGCATTTTCTTTTTCAACAAGACCTACTAATAAGTTAATTATAAACATACAAGTGGTGGGTTTTAATGCAATTTTCTTATGTTGTGTAAGTAGAAAATGTTCAGCAGCCTGTCAGACACAGCCATGAGACTGTATAAATGGCAAGTTTATCATTTTGGGATGGACACTAGTACTTTCATGTCTCTCAAACTAAAAACAGCTAAGAAATTGAACGAACATGCTTAATAATTGATAACGAATGGGAAAATTATATCCACCAACGTTGGACACGTCCCCTCTTTTCCTAGCAGTTTTCATTAACTTTCAGAAAGTGTAGCTGATAGAGCCAGTTAAGGAATAATCGATGGACAAGTCAAAACTGCAGGCTTCGGAGAAACAGACTTAGGACCGTGCCTGCGATGGCAGCTTTCCATTCTGAGGTTTAGAAACTTTTGTTGTCTTGCTCTTTATGTTTGTTTAAATGCGTACTTCTATTTTTTTTAAAACTAAGAATCATCTACTAGCTACTAAACAAGTGCTGAACTTTGTCCAGCGGGTTCATAACCTGAATTCAAGTTGTAGGTAATGTTTGTAATTCTAAAAATGCCAACATTTGTCATTGTAAATTATGTTTCCTTTAGGAAATTCCTTTACTAAAGAGAAGCAGTCATTTTTGACACTAATCAGATGCCTCTGTGCTGACCCTCTTGCTGAATGAGGCCAGACCTTCTAGGTTATTAGTATTTAAAAAGAAATAACCACTCAGTGTAGCATTTCAGTAAATAATGACCTACAAGACCTATTAGGCATATTCCACAATTTTTTCCCACCCGCAGCAATGATTAACTCAGAAAACATCACAGAGCTTTCCTGTGTCAGCTGAACAGGGTTTTCAGTTCTTCATTCACATTTTTTACTTAATCCCGTGGCTTTGAATTCTTTGCCTTGTAAGTTCCTATATATAAAGATTAGAAACTGCTTCTGGCTCTGCACAATTACATGCTTTTAGATGAAATTCAATCCATTGTAAAAGGTTTTGTTTGGAGCAACACTTTTTATTCCTTGTTGAATTTGGATGACACAGAGAAGGACATTAGTTAACTGGGAACAGAAATTGTGTTACCCAATTTAAAAAAGCTGTAGCAATAATTTTGGGAAAGACTAGAAAAATTAAACACCAGTGGTTTATTTAAGCCTTTTAAGGAAAAAAAGGAAATACCGGAAGATAATTAGAAGTGCAGGGCTAACATTTCCTCTGGAATGTCTTTGACTTGCTTGCCTTTTATATAGGTTATGTCCTAATGAAGATTGGGCATTGAAAAAGAATTTCTGGTGTTTAAAGAAATGGTGCTTTTTCTTTTTTGGTGGTTCTTAATACTCATCTTTGTATAACATAGGCTAAAATAAATCTTGAGTAGCAAAGAAGGGAAACTATTTGGATCTGATGAGCTGTTGGCAATTGTTTTTCCTTTTGCCTTTTTTTTTTTTAAAGTATAACGTTAAAAATTTGGAGAATTCATGAAAGCTGGTTAGTTTCTCTCAAATGATTTATCTGACTACATATCGATCAGCTTGGGTTGTGCTCTAAGAGATCTGAGATCAATCAAGATATTTGGCTGCAGAATTCCAAACAAACAGAGGCATTGAGACTAGGGCTGGAGGTGGCTATCTACAAGTCATCCATGGAGGAAAATACTGAACAAATTATTTCATTTGTTCATATTGCAGGATTACATTTTTTTGTTTTTTGTAGAGCAAAAGCATATATCCTTAGACAATCTCTGCAAAATTTGTTGAAGGGTCACTTGAACCTAAAGGTAACAGATTCTTGGGGGTTTTTGAGTTGTATATTTTTATACCCTTCTGCCCTTTTCAGCTAACAGAAAAGACCAAATACCCACAAAGACCTCCTTTATTGTTCCCTGTGTTCTCCTCTGCCTTTCACATCTTATTTTCTTCCCAGATGCATTTAGCAGACTTTTTGTTTTGGTTTGTGTAAATGAGCTTCATCTCAAAGTAGCCATGACCCTCCCACTTCTGAATCCACTCTTAATGGATAACCCTTACTTCCTCATTTCCCAAAGTGCCCCCTTAAAAATGTGCTCTTCTACTGTGTTTAACATTAGCAACGGATGGTTCCCAGGATTCATTCAAAGATGGGAAATGATTTTTTTTTTAATTGACTTGGCTGGAAGGTGTTCATATAGAAAGGATGCTGGGAAAAGAAAATGAGCAGACATCCTAGGGAAGTGATGTAATTGCACTGGTCAGAGGGTGGTTCTGGAAGGTTCCACTCAGAGTGGGCTTCCATGTCATGTAGCATGAATCTCCCGCTTCCTTACTCAGTGCCTTGGGATAGAAAGGGCTTTGTAAATATTTAACCCCTCTCCCTACAGTACTCTTTCATTCCCAATAAGTATTATTAAGTGATTGCTATTTGATTTTGGAAGACTCCCTTACTTTCTTCCTTCCTTCCTCCCTCCCTCTTTCCCACCTTTCCCCCTCCCACCCTCCTTCTTTCTCCCCTCCTTTTTTTTTCTTCCTCTACTTTCTCTTTAAAAATATCATGGATTTATTGAGCTGAAACCCAGACTCTCAGACTAATCACTTTGTTGAAGAAACCGGAAATGCTAAATGGGAGAAGGCTTGGTTCCATGTGTACCAAAGTCACAGTATGTGACTGGGGAAAAAGCATGACATAGGGGAAGTTAGTAACACTAGGAAAAACATAGAATGGTTGCTCTGAGTGGCTGGGCGGTGTAGGCCACCTCCCCAGTGCAAGCCGCCGAGGGAATGAATGAATTCCCCTGTAGGTAGCTGTCGCCAAGTCTTCAGCTGGATCCTTTTTAATGTTATTTGTATTAGACTTGAAATTTGCTTTGAAATCACAGGAAGAAAGACTCCATATAAACTAAATGGCCATTGTTTTCGCTAATATTATAATGTCACACCCAATCTCCAGTCCCTCCCAGACAACAATTGAACTAAACCAACGTCTGTCACATGACGCTTGAGGTCAAGTCAGTTCACCTCTTCGCCTCTAGCCAGGCTTCATGTAAACTACTGAAATAAAAAGAAGTCTAATATTTCTTCGGAGGTACATACTTAATAAAAACACAACTTGAGGTGAGAGGGAAGACAGAGAATATCATTCCATTTCCTTCAAAAGTGTAAGTTATGCTCAGACCCAGGCCTAGTCTCCAGCAAATTCTTTTTCTTTCTTGGATGTGGTTAGTAGAGAAAGGAGTTTGGACATCGAGGTTGCATGGAGAGGGAGGGCCCATTCGCAGGGCACATGCATTTCTATCTGTCTTGTGGAAAATATTGAATCTCAGAAATGACTGCAGATTCTAAGTGAGTATACACTGAGTTTTGGTAATGTTAAGGGCAACATTGCCCTAAAGGTCAAGTCTCATAGAAGTATCATAGGATGGATGAAACTTAGTTGATTTCAGACTTTACAGGGAGCAAATGAGGCACTACTATGTGTCCCCAACTACTTCTGGTACATGTGCCCATCTCACCCTCATGGGCCACAAGGCCTTTGTGTATTTTATCAATTCACACAGCAGGTGTCTATTTAGCATCAGTTAGCATCTATTATGGGTCAGCTTTGGGGCCTGGAAAGACACAAGTCCTGCCTTCCTGGGGCTTTCATATTTTGTGTTGGAATGATTATCAATTAACAAATAAGAAATCTCAAGCCGGGTGCAGTGGCACATGCCTGTAATTCCAGCAAGTCAGGAGGCTGAAGCAAGAGGATTGTAAGTTCAAAGCCAGCATCAGCAACTTAGCAAGGCCCTGAGTAACTTAGCTTAGCATAACCCTGTTTCAAAATAAAAACTCAAAAAATGAAAGAAAGAAAAGAAAAGAGGGTTGGGGATGTGGCTAGCAGTTCCACACTGCTGGGCTCAATCCCCCGTACAAAACAAATAAGAAATCTCACATTCTGAAGTACTATATTCAGAAGCTAAAGACCACTTGACAATGGTAATGAGGAGGAGGAGGAAAAGAAAAAGAAGAATAGGAAAGAGAGAAAAAAAGACATAATATATAAACCAAGAATGAACCCACAATCCATAAATCTAGGGGTGGTAACAACTGATAAGGAAAATCAATCCAGATCCAAGAATTCAGTGGGTCACCTTTAGACGCTCTCACCCATAGTATTCGTCTCTTGGACAGTATATAGCAGGGATGAGCAGGAGAGACAAGGCTTGCTCAGTTGGGGATGCTTGCTGTTCCCTTACACTGGAGAGGTAACTGAGATCAATAGCAGCCCTGAAGTCCAGAAGGGGATTCTCCAACATCTCAGAACGGCTGCTGGGAACACACGCAGTGTCCCTGCCTTGATGAGATCCCTCTGCTGGTGACTGCAAGACTACTGAACCCATCAGTAACGCAGCATGTGAAGGACTCTGCCTTCCTCTCTTCATTGCTTCATGACCAGTAGATGGGAGGGCAGAGGCCACAGGGGTTGAAAGAGGGTCCTTTCTTGCCCCTGCTCCCAATGCCGGTGCTGGCCTCCTCTTGAGAAGGAACCACACATACCTACAAGGAATACTTAGGACATAGCAAGCTATGTAAAAAAAGATATGCTGCATAAATTAATAAAACTATTGTTCAAAAAGTCAGCCCAATGCCTAACAGGACAGACAGGAAGCACAAATGAGTGAACTGGCCCACTTGGTGAGTGGCACTGCAGTGGGCTGAGCAGCAGCATGCTTAATTCAAGGGGCAGCAGCAGCTTGCTTCCCAAGGAACATCACTCAGGGGAGAGCATGGGTCCACATTGCTCAATCTCCTCATCTTGCAAAAGGAGCCAGAAATTGAGACTTTTGTGTGAAGTCTCATCACCCAAAATAATCTCATTAAAAGCATTGTTATCTTGATTTTTAAAGCATCATGAAGACCAAACAAACTTATCCGTAGTCTAGGTTGATGTCCATATCTGAGGTTTACAATTCTAACATCGCTGGGATGAATTGGTGAAAGCACTTTAATGAAGAAAACAATTTTGGAAAAGTTATTTTCAGTCCACTTCCATGAACTCTTTTGGTTTATATCAGTTCATGAATATGATAGAGACTGCGATCTGGGCAATGTTAGTAAGTACTCTCTAATGCTTTGTGAGGGCACAAATGCTGTCTTCTCAGAACAGGTCCCTGGAGTTGGTCCATTAGTTACAAGATGCCAGAAATCTCCTCAGAGTTACTGCTTGTGCTTAATTCTTTTGAATTAATAAAATAAACGCACAATATTTTTGTTGGGGGTCTTTCTTCCTGATGATCAATATGGACACCAAGCAAGCTATGTTCTGAGAGGAAATACAACTTAACGGCCTTTAGATTTGGCTTGCTCACATTGGGCATAAATAGGTTAAATTAAAAGTTATAAGGAGGGGCTGGAGCGGTGGCTCGGTGGTTACCGTGCTTGCCCGGCATGCGCAAGTACACGGGCTCAAACCCCAGCACCCACGTGCACAACTAAGTGTCAGAGCAACGAAAGCCATGTGAAAAACTCAATAAAAATTGATTCTCTCTCTCTCTCACTGTCCTTCTCTCTCTTTAAAAAAAAAAGTTATAAGGAGGGGTGGAGAACTGAGGTCTGATATCACTTTGGAAAGAACAAAAAATGGACTTTTCACCCCAGCCAGTATAGAGTGAATTTCCAGGGTGTGACCTGCAGAGAACATCTGTGACCTTCTTTATTTCAGAAGTTCCAGGAGGAGGCTATGGCGCTGGCTGTCACCACTGGTTGAGCTGGGCGGCAGGAAGCTTGGCTTGCCAGGAAAACAAGGGAGGGAACAAGAAAGGCTTTTGTCCAACTTCTCCAGATGCCTCAGCGCTTACAGCTGATTGGTGGAAGAGACTAATTTGGATGAGTCTCTCTTTCTTGGTCTGTATTACATGTGGCAGGCTACATGATGCTATAACAAATAAACCCCTGAATCTCAGTAGCTTAACACAATAAAACTTTATTTTCTACTTAGGCAACATCCACTGGGTGCTCAGAGAGTGGCTTCTGTGGGGCAGTCCTTCTGCATAGATTCTGGGACTCAGCTTCAACCCTTGAGCTGTCCCCTAGGGTTTCTGGATGTCCTCTGCTGGAATAAGCAAAGAGGGAGAGATGATTGGCATGTTTTAGAGCCAGGCCTAGGAGTGTCAATCTTTGCTTCTGTCACATTTCATTGGCTAGAACTTAGTCACATGGGAATCTGTTTGCTCTCATTCACCCCCGGAGGAGTCAGTGTGTATTAACATCACTTGTGGATCCTCTGAGGAAGAAGGAGAATTAAGCCAACCCAACCCTTTGCCTATTCTCCTTTCTTCCTTTTTTCTCTGAGCTTTTTGTCCCTCTCATGCTGATATGATGGGCTAACCACAAGAGTGGTGAAACTGGGGTAAGCAGCTGGCAGCCTGGCCTTCCAGGGAGCTGGTCTTCAAATATCATGAAAGAACCATGGGCATCTTATTCAGATTGGAGCAGAAGAATGCATTTGCCTCTAATTAGCCTGTGGCTAATTTCTCACTTCAAGGGGTGGAGCCATTTTCAAAGAACTTTCTTGGTTCTCCTTAATAAGTACAAACTCTAAAGAACACATAGACTGTTCTGAGATGTATGGAGACCATTCTCTTACTTAATCTCCTTCCTTGACTGAGACCAATACTTTAATTCATTGATTCTTTGCATTTTTGGAGTGGCATCAATCAGAGAACCTAATGGTGCTTCACAAATAGTTAAGTCATTTCATTGAACTGAGTTTTTGAGGTATCTGGGCCAAACCTCTAATTTATTTAGTTTGTAGAGAAGAAACCAAATCACAGAAGAGTTAAGGAATTTCCACTGTCATTTGCACAAATAATCATGATTGCTAGAAGTTCCTGAAATTCTTAACCATCTAACTTCTCAACCTTACGAGCTATATGCAAATAGTTGATAAAATCAGATCAGAATTTGCATTTTTCTTCTTTACATTATGCCTGCAAAATTTATATTCATTTTGTGTGTTTGAAGTATGGGTTTTTAAATCACTGACATTAAATTTAAAGGTCCTTTGTCCTAATTCAGAAATGGTGGGGACCTATATATAAAAGGATTCACTTAGTCAAAAACAAGAACTGAAAGAGAGGAGGCTATGGTAGATGTCTAAGCAAGAGGGTCCTCCCAGTTTGTGAACCCACTTTCATGGTGAGCATGTGTTCTTATCAAACAAGCCAAAATAACATGCCTGACTTTTGAATGCAATTTCCAAAGTATCAGTAAGAGGTGATGTTTTAAATTCAAACAGCTTATGTGGGGAGGCCGCTATGTGCTAACATTAGGTGAAAAATGACTATTTAATACATCATATACACAATTGTTGTATAATAAAGATATACTGTTGAGTGGGCTTAAAGTGGCATTAGTTTTTTTTTTTTGGGGGGGGAGAGTTTATTGACCAGATGCAGTGAATCTAAGATCAATTAATTTTGCTTTGAAGTTTGTTCTTGGTCCATATCTTCAATAAGAAGGTAGTTTCCAAATCACTGGTCTGTGAACACTGCTTGTGATTAATTACCCTTTTATAATCTTAGGAATTCTGCTCTTTGCTATATTTTGAATAACTCAGACTCCATGGGGAGTTGTATTTTGGCTGGTATATTTGGAACTGCTAATAAACACCTACTTCCTGTTTTTCTTACTACTGTGTATAGCAAATTGTAAAATTACTTGTATTGCCATCTCTGTTCCTGTGTGTTTAATAGGCCCTGATTTATGTTGTAGAATAATCTGCATCAAACTATCGTTGCCAACAAAGTTCTCAGAGCTTCAAAATGTGAGATACTGTATCTTACTATTGCACTACAAACTTGAATGAAGATAGGAAAAAGTATTCCATTTCATCAGCACAGAAAAGTTGGAGTTTTAAGTATCCTGAGCCACAAATAACTCTTAGGAAGAAGTTTAGGTCATTTTTATTTTTGCTTTTTTATATACTTTTGTTTTTTAAAGAGAGAAGGACGGTGAAACACACACACACAAACACACACAAACACACACGCACACACAGAGAATCAAATTTTATTGGGGTTTTCATGTGGCTTTCATTCCTCCGGTATTTGGTTGTTTACATGGGTGCTGGGGATTTGAATCAGTGTACTCGTGCATGCTGGGCAAGCGCAGTAACCACCAAGCCACTGCTTCAGCCCCTTTACGTACATTTTTAAGGTCATTAGCTTTATTCTTTTTTCTTTCTTTTTTTTTGTGCCTGGGATAGAACCCAGTGACACTTAACCACTGAGCAATATTTCTAGCCTTTTTTCATTTTTTAAATTTTGAGACAGAGTCTCAGGGCTATGGTAAGTTGTTGAGGCTGGCTTTGAACTTGTGATCCTCCTGCCTCAGCCTCCAAGTCACTGGGATTACAGGTGTGCACCACCACACCTGGCCAGTTGTATTTTTTTAGAAAGACATGTGATAGGATAGAAAAAGTTTTACTGCTTTCCTTTCAGTTATAACTTTTTTTTCCTAAACAGTGTATCAAATTAAAATAAGTCTATAATTGTTACTCATCTTAGGTTTGTGATTTGCAAACTGTCTGGGGTTTTTTGTTGCTAACTTTCAACTGGCTGGCTTTGGAGGCTCAGCTTCAGTTGTGTAGGCTGCAGGTTCACATCCAAGTGTAGGATGTTGCTGGTTTGGGAATCAGGGATTTCCATGTTGGAAGAGGCACCTGGGGAGAACTAGACCCGTGTCTAGCACTGGCTCTACAAGGAGGAATTATGTTTTGCCTTCCAAGTTCAAACAGTTATTTATTGAATGATTGACAGGCATTCATTCTCCTTGGCTTACAGAGATGCAGAGAGGATTCCTGAGTTACTTGTGCCCTGGAATCTCTTCCCTTTTCCTGTTCTCCCACCAGAACTCCACCTCATGTTCCTGGTGATCTAATGGAGATGGAAGGGTCGAAAGTGCTATGGATGTTGCATAGACACGGTCTATGAATTTGGTACTGCCTCGACCAGGGAGCAGCGCCACCCTTAGACTTCTGGGACCAGACCCATATTCCAGACCACTGCCTTACAGACCTTGTCTGCTTGTGCCCCATAGTAGAGTTTTAGTCAGCTTTTTGTGGCTGTCACCAAAAGACCTGACAAGAACAATTACAGGAGGAAAAGTTTATTTTGGCTTCCACTTCTAGGAGTCTCAGTCCATAGCTCTGGCCCAAGGTGAGGCAGAATATCATGACAGAAAAGCAAGGCAGAGGAAAGCAGCTTAGGGTTTGGCAATCAAGAAGGAGAAAAAGAGAGAGAGAGAGAGAGAGAGAGAGAGAGAACTCTGCTTACCAAGGATCGAATAACCCCAAAGGCACACTCCCAGTGATCTACCACCTTCAGCCACACCCTACCTGCCTGCAGTTACCACCCAGTTAATCCATAGCAGTGGGTTAATCCACTGATTTGGTCAAGATTCTCATTACCCAATTATTTCACCTCTGAAAATTATTGCATTGTCTAACACATGAACTTTCGGGGGACAATTTATATAACATAAAATGTACTTAGGGTTCTCCAAAGAAATAAAACCATCCAGATACTGTTCCTTGATTTATTAAGGGACATGTGTGTCCCTATAAACTCATTGTAAATTGAAAATATCAAAAATTGAAAATGCACTTAATGTACCTGATTACTGGTGTTATAGTTTGAATGTGAGGTGTCTTCCAAAAGTTCTCATGTGACAGTGCAGTAAGGCTGAGGTGAAATGATTGGGTTAAAAGAGCCTTAGCCCAATCAGTGAGCTAATCCCCCATAGGATGGTAGGGTGTGGCTGGAGGAGGTGGGTCATTGGGGGCGTGCCTTTGGGATATATATTTTGTATCTGGCTGGTGGAGTTTCCCCCCCCCCCCCCCCGGGGCCATACCTTCCACTACAGTGTTCAGCCTCACCTTAAGCCCCAAGGAATGGAACCAGCTATCCATGGACTGAGACCTCTGAAACTGTGAGCCCCCAAGTAAACTTTTCCTCCTAAAATTGTTCTTTTTTGGGTCTTTTAGTCACAACAAAAGAGCAGACTAAAACAACTGGACATCATAATTTAGCCTAGTGTATCTTAAATATGCTCAGAATACTTGCATTAGCCTACCCCTAGACAAAATCATCTCACATGAAGCTTATTTTATGATAAAATATTGAATTTCTCATGTAATTTATTAAGTAAAGTACATGGCAAAGCATCCATTGTTGTGATTGGGTGGTTGACTGAGCTGCGGCTCCCTGATACTGCCCTATGCGAGGACAGAGTATCACACCACATGCTACTCCTGGAAAAGATCAAAATTCCAAATCTGAAGTATGGTTTCTACTAAATATGTATTACTTTTGAGCCATTGTAAAGTAAAAAATTCACAAGTTAAACCAAAGTAAGTCAGGGACCATCTGTATCAAAGTTCATGTGTAGGCATATCGTATATCATATCATACAGATGGTCCCTGTGAAGGCCTCTTTCCTCATCCACCCTTCTGACAGGTGGATGAAATTTGGACATGATGGACAGAGTGTCCACGCATGCATGCCAGGTCTTCACGATTAGAATGGAGCCAGGGGTCAGAGCAGAATGGAACAGACCAATGCATGATGCCCCCATTTATTGCCTTGCCTTGGCCAGTGAATGTTAGGAGAAGGCCTGTGTGATACTTCCCAAGTTTTCTCCCCTGCACCATGCCTTCCAAGTCCTCCTAAGCCCTCAGTTTACATTCTGATGTCTGCGCCTACTGCCTCTCTACTCTTGATTTTGAAGTTGTCCTCACCACTCTGCACTGAACTCCAGACTTCCACGTTTATCTACCTAGTTGTCCCTCCCTGGAGGTCCCATCAGAACTTCAAAAGTAGCATGTTTAACACAAGAATAAAAATCAAGAGTCTCCCACAACCAGCTCCTAATTTTGAGATCTGTTCTATTTTATCTAATCCACCAACTTCCATAATTATTTAGGCAACTGGATTCAGAGTGGTTTTGCTCTTTGTTCTTCTCCACTGCCATCATGGAACTGATTCTAAATTAATTAGCAATTAATTCTAAAAGTGAAGTAGAATGTGATTTTGCAAAGCCAGAAGAGTGCTCTTCATTGTACTGTGTTTAATAAATTACATGGATATTCAGTACTTTATTATGAATAGTCTTTTTATTAGAAGATTTTGTACAGCTGTAGGCTAAAGCAAGCTTGCTTCCCTTCTCAAGACTGCTCCCTCCTGGAGGCTTCATGGCTGCTCACCAGGAGGACCCCCATGTTCCTTTCTGGTTCCAACCTCCCTACCCAGCCTGCCTCATCTCACTACAGGACAGAAGCATTCATGTTGCTCACCTGCTCAAGAGCCTTAGAGCTGATCTGAATTAGTAAAATCTCTTTGGTCAGTTACTTAATTGTTTACCCTTCCACATGTCTTTCCTGATACCTATTATTCTATATCTCTTATGGAATCATTGAGATCCATGAGTATCTTTCTAAAACAATACCAAGAAATCTGTCTTGAATTCTCAACTGTGAATCATTTCTTTTTTTCTTATTTTAATACAGTTTTTCATTATATAAATTTCAGGTAGACAGGAATTGGGAATAATGGGATGGGCAGTGTGTAAACACCATTCATCTTTATTAATCCAAACATGATGCCATTTTTGTTTCAGATCTTTTTTTTAATTTTAAACTTAAGAAATAAAACATAACTAAGTAGAGGATCCTGGGTAACCCAGTTCCATTTTCCTCTTTCCCTTCTTTTCTCTCAGAGACAACCATTATCATAGATTTAGTATTTATCATTACCATACATAGGCTTATACTGTGTCCTTGTGTTTTCAAAATTATATCGTATTATTGCTCAGTTTATGAACTTAATGTAAAAGTCATACTTTAGCTATGGATTTGCTCTGCATATTTTTTTGCAGCCTTATCCATGTTATTTCATTTACTGAGTTTTAAATATTTACTCTCTATTCATTTATTTATTCCGTGTTATATCCATTTCCTTCGACAGACATTCATGTTCTCTGTTCTTTCGCTTTTACAAACAGTGTTGCTATGCATATTGTTGTGCTTTCCTCCTCACAACCAAGCTTGAGAGTTTCTTTAGGGTTTATACCCTGCACTGGTGGTGGATAGAACCATCTTTAGCTTCCTTAGATTTTGTTAAAAGGCTCCGTCAATTGTACCCCTTTGCATTCTTACTGGCAGGGTAGGATGATTCCTGCTTCTCTACCTACTCTCTTGCTCTGTGATCACCAGATTCTACCAATTTTGCCAGCATGCTCAGTGTGAAATTGGATTTCATTGTTGTTTTACTTTGCATTTCTCTAATTTTCAAGAGAAGACACATGAAGCCTGAAAGATCCATAAAAGTTTCATACGTTTCACATTCTTAAAGACTTCTGTATAACAAAAAGTACAATAAAGTTAAAAGACAAGACTCAGACAGGAACAATGGATATAATTCTTGTAACTAATACAAGATTAGCATCCAGAATACATAAAAAGAACTAAAACATTTTAAAACAGGGCAACCTAATAAAAAATGTGCATGCTATAAATAGGCAATTCTAAAAAAAGATAATCAAGCACATACCTGGAGCTCAATAAACACCTGCTGGTTACTAACTACTAGAAAGAATTGCCAAAGAAGATTTCTGCAGATGTCGATATCTTCGTTGGATTCCCCAGTGTGCAGACCCTGAGACAGATATTTATGTGCAGATGGTTTAGTTGACAGTGGTTTGATGGGGAATGGGGAAATCAGGATTGGGCGGAGTGAGAATTGATCTAGCAGCTCTGGAGCTGCAGTGGCCCTTCAGATGTGTGTGTGTGTGTGTGTGTGTGTGTGTGTGTGTGTGTGTTGCTGGGAATGGAACCCAGGGTCTCATGCATGCTAGAAAAACCCTCAGCTGCTGAGCTTCATAGTCTCCATCCCCTGAGGGTTCTTGAACCAAGGCAAGGAACTGGGCCTTTCTGTCCTTTGCTTCCATCAGCTGCTGGTAATGGACTTCCTCAAGGAAGGGAAGTGCCCTTTGGTAGGGCAGCTTTGTTGGCAAAAGGGATCATCCAAGGAGAGTCTTAACTATGAGCCATCTGTAGCCTAACTCCTGGCAGCTGGGGGAACACTGCAGGAGTTGGGTGGGACACACCACTGCATCTGATGTGAAGATCCAGTGAATTAACAAGTCAACTATGACTGAAAAAACTGGAGTGGAAATCAGAGCACCCCAGATTTAACTGCACCCCACTACTTACTCTCGAGGTAACCTCACACAGGCTGTTTTTAGTGTCAGTCATGATAGGCTTTCAACAAATATTTGTTGAGTGCCTAAGAATACCTACTTTGGGATTGTTGTGAGGGTTAATTGAATGAATACACATAAAGAACTTAACATAGTTCCTGGCACGTGTTTAATGCTTGATAAACAGTGACTATTATTTATTATTATTAAAACAGTGGGTAAAAGCATGTATTGCTTTTGTTCTGTCAGTGTAATACAGCAAGAAGCTTCCTTGGAATGTGCTTCTGTGGTTTTGTTAGATAAATGGAATACTCATGAGGTTAGTGGGATTTAAAGCAGGATTATTCTTTCGTCTAAGCCAGTAAATGCCTTAGCTGCTTAATAAAACATTTCCTGGATTCATATTTAAAACTTAACTGGCTTCCTACTCCTCAAAGCCAATTGTTATTTTTCTCTTCTTATTTTCATATGATTTCATTTCTATAACAAACGGGTAAGCTCAGACAAGAGAAACAACACAAAAATGCCTTATATTTACCTTGACTCTACCAGGTGACTGTGGTTAGGAATTTTGATATCTGGAATTCTTTCTTAGAATTGGGTAGAACAAAATAAATTTTAGAGCCAAAAGGAACCACAGGCCTTAAAAATTATTTGGGACAATGCTTTACCTTTTTTTTTTTTTTTTTAACTGAAGGGGTTCTATTTCCTCTTACCTTCTACCAACTACCAACTTTACTATAAATGGAATCGTATGAAGTGACCCATTATTTGGGACAACAAAGCAGATCAAGTCTGGTTGAAGTGGGGATGAGGAGACTGGAATTTGCCTCTCTATCTCTCTGCTTCTTGTAGTCCACTTTTTAAGTGTGGTGGTCCCTGAGCTCTCTCTTGGATGAAGCTGCAAAACAAAGCTTTACTGCCGCAGCACAACCAGGAGAAGAGACGTCTGGCTTTTCTCCCACCCCACTGAACTCACTGGCTGCTCTTCTAAATCTCCTCTGCCAGATCCTCCCCTTTTTCTATCATTTAGACTCTTTAGGACTCCATTCTTGGACTTCTTACTACAATTATATCTTTAATGATTCTTTTCTATTCTCATTCGAATCCATCCATATACTCTTGTTTCACTATTTCATACCTTCAGGCCAGATCTCCCTCATGAACTCCAAACATATTTCAAACTGACATTTTTCTTGGAAATGTAACAGCTCAAAATTAATACGTCCCAAGTGAAAAAGCAATGTCCTTCTGTTTATACTATGGAGCAATGGAGACCTATGAAGAAAGGATCAAGGACTGGTCTTGGGGTCCATGGGTACCTAATGAGGGCTCAAGGGTGGAGGGGAGTATGGGACTGTGGCTGGTGTGATACTGATCTCTAATCCTGGTCAATGTGACTCTCATTCAGTGACTTGAGTCCTGTGTCCAAGTTTACCCTCAATAAAGTAGGATAAATGATCAAATAATTAATATGTCCCGAATGGGACTCTTGGGCTTTTCCTGCAAGCTTGATCTATCTTACTGAACTGCAGCTATGTCTTTCTGGATGCTTGGACTCAAACACCTTAGAGTCTTTTCCTGACTCTTCCCTCTTGGCCCACATTTAATCTATGGGGAATTTTGTGGCCTTTCTTGTCAAAATGTATTTTAAATCAGACGACTTCCCTTCCTTGCACGTGGTCTGCCTCATCATTTCTCATCTGAGTTGTTGTCATCAGGTATCCTCTTAATCATGGTGATAATATAACTATGATCTGAACTAGGATATTTTGAAGACTCAAACGGAAATGGAGATTAGTATTTGTTTGCAACACATTGTATAGGATTGTTCTGGAAAAATAGGAGGCACGGTCACATACCCTTCACTCATTTTCCTGTCCTACCCTTGCTACCTTAAAATCTAATATTGATATACCAGTGGCCAAATTGCCCTTACTCAAATCTAGCTTGAGATCACATTGCACTGTTTGAACCTCTCCAATGCCCGCACATTTTGCTTTAAGTAAATTGCTAAGTCCTCACAAGGTCCTGTGTTATCTGCTACTCCACTGCACTCCAGCCATATTTCCTAGTAATTTCCGCCTTTACCTCTTTCTCGAGAAGCCTCTCTACAGTTCTCCAATCATGCCAGACTTGCTTCTACCCCTAGATCTTTGCATTAGCTCTCTCTTCGCCCGAATTGCCCTTCCTCTAAACGTTTGTCCAGCAGCATCCTTTATATCCTTCAGATGTCACCTAGTCATCAAGACCAACCCATACCTGGTTATTTAAAATTATAGTCATCCCTTTCTTCCCCCATTTCTTCTTTGCTTTAATCTTTATGGTTCTTACTATTTTCTAGTATTATATTAAAGTTTTTAACTTATTATATTTGTTTTCTGTCTTCTGCCAATAGGAATGCAAATTCTTGGCTCAGCGGTTGCGGTGCTTGCCTGGCATGCGCAAGGACGTGAGTTCAAACCCCAGCACCACATACACAATGAAGTGTCGGACCAATGAAAGCCAAAAGAAAAACTAAATTAAACGGATTCTCTCTCTCTCTCTCACTGCCCCTCTTTCTTTAAAAAAAAAAAAAAGAATGCAAGTTCTACAAGGTTGGAGATTTTTATTTTTATTTTATTTTATTTTGGTGTGGCTTCTACTGTATCTCCTGAGTTTAGAATAGGGCCTGGCACATAGTTGTGACTCAAAAGATAATCATTGATAACTGAAAGAAGACTCTTCAGAAGCTTAAACAGTTTCCTTCAAATCACCTAGTGACCTGTGGAGAGCCTGAACTTGGAACCAGAGTCCTCGACTTCCTACCTCAGGGATTTGGTGGGGTGTGGATGAGGTAACAGACCAAACTGATCGTTCAGGTGGGCTGTAGCACAACTTGGTTCTTTATCTTGCTGAGATTGAAGCCATTTCTGCAATCTGGTTATTGAATAAGACATGAGAAATGGCTCACAAGTATATATGTGGAATTAATTCCTAGTAGGACTGATTCTTTGTCTTAAGAGCAATGATGTGCAAACGAACAGAATCCTATTCAGAGAATGAGCTGAGAATTTTTGCTTTAATCTTATTAAACCAGAGATGAAAACAGCCCTTTGCCTCAGAAAACAGAATAATCCTAAGATTACTCTGGCCATCTCTAAGGAGGAGAAAGATAGACAGCAGGCTGGGATCTGTTTCTGTCTGGGAACCTGGACGTCTATGACTCCATGTGACTCTATTTTCATCCTCTTCAATCTCTTTGAACATTTAAGTTTTGCCTTTCTGCAGATATTAGTATGACGAGTAACTCAAATTTGCTTCATTCACATATGACTGCTGCTGGTAACATGTGATTTCTCCCATTTCTTACACCCAAAATATCTTCTCTAAACTCTTTCCAAAGTTTTTTTTTTTTCCCTAAACAAGAACCTGAAGTTACTCTGACTAACTTTGGTGGCTTTGACTTTACTTCCTCTCTTAATAGTCTTAATTTACATTGGTTTCAAAACATTACTGAACTATTTTATTGAGGGCCTGTCTTGCATCTACAATTAAATGTAAAATCGTCTGAAATGGGGATTAATGGCATGTCTTTTATTTGTGTTTTTAGTTTGTTTTCCTTTCTACCCCTTTGTGCTTAAAAGCAAGGCTCAGAAAGGCTGACGAGGGGATTGAGAACTTGATTCTACTTTTGGTTTTATCTGGAAGTACTAGTGTCATCTTTTGGAAATTCAGTCTTTACACAATGATAATACACTACTAACAAAAATGCTAGTGAGTGGAGCCATTAAATAAATAATATATGTATTAGTATTCATTGGGTCGCCTTCCCCGGACCCTCATCCAGTTTATGCCCATCAACGTGGTTACAATGGCTGGTCTCCTGCAAGCCATATTGGAGCAATGTGACCTTGCTTCCCTATGCCAGCTAATCGGACCAGGCTGGGAACTGGGAAGAGGAGGCCCTAAAAACACTTGGAATTGGGACCAAGAAATTCTGGTTTCATCTGACTGTTCTTTTAACAGAGAAGAGGCAAACTCAGAAGGTTTGTTTATGAAAAATTTTCTACCATACGGTTGAATTAGAGAGAATGTAGTCTGCAGTTAAAGACAATAAAATAAAGATGAAAAAGAAGATTTAGAGGGTTCCCTAGACTAGAGCATTCCAATTCCTCATTCCTGAGGCTCAGCTTCATTCCTGCCTTGAGGTCAGTGAGATATCCTAGTATCCACATAATAATAATAATTATTGTTATTTGTTTTAATTAGCTTGAGTTGGTTTATATTATAGCCAAAAGCAGCCTGAGTAATACATTATATGTGAAAGTGATCTGTAAATCAGATACAGTTGAATATTACTGAGCAACTCCTCCCCCCCCCCGTGTTTCACATTT
>PVKS010019594.1:0-38137 GCA_004027875.1 Aplodontia rufa
ATTGAAATTGAAATAAAAATAAATTGTACCACAAAATTGTTATAGGCTGATTCGGGTTCAATAGTGAACAACCATTACTTAAATCTTGAGTCATTACTGTTTTGATAGGACTAAAATATGTGTTCTAACCATACATAGCATCATTTCTAGGGATGAAATGATGGTATGTTTCATTCCAGATAACAGTTTTACACATGAAGTGTTTAAGTGTCAACCAATTTTTAAATTGAAGAGTAATTATAACTAATTTGAACTAACATTGTAAATCTATGAAGTCATATGGTGCCTCACAATGTACCTTTTTAATCTATAGGATTGTCCCATCCATGTTGAAAAGAACAAGTGCATTAACTAATCCATCGTAAGTTATACAAGAATTAATACATGTGTAAGTGTGTATACAAACACACACACACATACAACAGACACACACAAAACCTACAGAGAGAATGCTTTTTGGTTATTCATTGTCAAGAGCATCCTGGGAATACAGGTTTTCTTACAACTCTTTCTAATGCCTTTGCAGAGTAAGCTTCAGTACATAGTATCCTTTGACCTTAGGATAAAGGTGACAAAAGAAGGAATAAGTATATAGAAAGGGGTTTTTTAATCCCTCAAATTTGTCACCTTTAGCTATGCATATTGACATTCTGTTAGAGTGAACTAAGGAGCAGAGATACCTATCTGGAACAGAAAGATATAGGCATCAAGCTGTCAGAAAAGAATAGAGCTAATACACTGGAAGTGTTCCTTACCCTCCAGAGTTCTGTACCACTTGGGAGGCTGGTACTCCTAACCCTAATCTTCCATCACTTTAGATGAAGCTTCTGCGTCAGGTCTGTTGCTGCATGACCCTGCATGAGCATAGAGAAGGTAGCTAATGGTGAAAATAAGGGGTCCATGGAGAGTCCAATTTAGGTGGGATTTTGTCTCTAGAAACTATAGTTAAATTTGAGATAAATTACTTACAAAATGCTTTCACATTGTGGCAAGATTCAACAGTAAAGAAGTAATCTGTCCCAGCAACTAAGGAGATAGAGGCACGATGATCGTGAGTTTGAGGCCAGGCTCAGAAATGTTGTAGGACCTTGTCTCAAAATAAAAAGTAAAATAATAAAAAAGGTCTATGGGTATGGGAATATACTTCAGTAGGGAAGAACCTCTGAGTTTAATCCATAGTACCAAACATAAAAAGAGAAGGAGGAAGAGAAGGATTGAGAGGAAGAAGAGCTGGAAGAGAAGAAGACAACTCATCTGAAATCTTGAATCATTAAAATTGTCACCGGCCTAAGATATTCATTATGAACATATAAAGTTTCTGTGGAGAACGGATATGCAACTGCCCAAATAACTGATTGAGATGTAGAGTAAGGGAAAATCAGTTTGCAAATTGTAATGAAATTATAGCTAGTTTTAACCCAAAAGTGAAGTCTGGGAAGTCTTGTAGTGTCTGATTATATGTATTCTTAAATCCTGTAGCACCTCCTGCAGTGAATTCCTATTAGTACTTTTAGCTACCATTGACATGTATACATACACACACACACACACACTATGAAGAAATAAAGTTGTATACATAAATAATTACAGCTAGATATAAATATATACAATTTGTATATGCATATTCACACATGCATGTGTTAATCATGGACTCACATGTACAAATAGAAAAAGGGAGAGACTGAGATGTGGGAAGTTCATAGTTGGGAGAATCCATGGCAGCACAGAGTATCTTAGACACTGTCCCCACATCTTCTCACTGTAACAGCTGTAGGTAACTTTCTTCCTTTTTAGATTGCAGTTGATAAAAGAGAAATAGGTCAGAAAGAAATGCTTCTTCCTGTTAGTGTGTCACCCTTCATTAGTAGCAGGAAAACACTTATGAATTCAAATTTCCTGTGTATGAGGCTTTACTGGATGGGCTGAAGGGAGGAGGCAATCCCATCTGGAGCAAGAAGGAGCCAACAGTGGATTCATGAGCAGAAAGGGTGGAGCTAGTAGCCCGGGAGGGTTCTTCACCCTCCAGAGTTCTGCCACCAAGCCAGGCAGATGTCCCAGACCCAAACCACCTATATCCCTCCTCTGGCCTATAGTTTCTTGTCCCCTTGTGAATGCAGAGATGGCACCTGTGGTGGTGAAAGTAAGGAATGGATTGTGGTTTCTGAGAATCATGAAATTACATGGACTAAACAGTATTTGTACTGACAAATTGCACTTGAATTGGAAATCAATCGAACCTAAAAATGTTGACAGTGTCTTTAAATTCAGTTGTGAATAAATGAACATAAATCTTTGGCCATTGAATTTTTCACTAGTCAAGATACTCATTTAAAATAAAAGAATATTGAATCGCACTTGAAGGTGCACAACATGACTGGTAGGAACCTTGCCTGAAGCAGCCCTGCTCAGGATCAACCAGGGGACGTTCCCCGCCAGGAGCAGCCCTGCCTACCTGACACCCCACATTCTGGGTGGGTCTGTTTGAGTCCTACTGGAAGGCACTCAGGACATGAATGGTAGGAACCCATTCAGAACTATTCTTCCAGATGCTGCTTCTGCCTGGGTCCTCGTGTTGTTCTACCTTTTGGTTCCATGCTCAAGGTTGCATATCTGAACCTACCCGGAATAATGAGCATCTGGTTGGCGGGGCTGCTCCAGGTGGGGAACCACCCTTCGTTGGTCCTGAGCAGAGGCTGCTCTGAATGGGGTTCTATTGTTTGTTCTCTGAGTGCCTTTTGGTGGGACTCTAACAGACACAACCAGAATGTGGGGTGTCAAGTAGGCAGGGTTGCTTCTGGCAGGGAACCTCCCCTGGTTGATCCTAAGAAGGGCTGCTTCAGGCATGGTTCCTACCAGTCATGTTGTGCGCCTTCCAGCATGATTCAATATTCTTTTCTTTTAAATGAATATCTTGACTTGTGAAGCAGCATCAAATAATTAGTGGCTGATCTGATCCTTTGCCTCGCAAAGAAAAGCCACCTGGTGAACTGCCTATCTTTCCGTTAGGAAATCTCAGTTCAGAGAACCAGAAGAAGCTCTTCAAAAATGAAGAATCAAACAATGAGAGGTTCACCTCAAACCCAACTCCCTAAAAAGGATGCCACGGATAGGGGTCAAGATGAAAACCTTGAAAATATTATCAACGATCTGACTATTAAAAGGAACAACGAGCTAAAAAAAGATATAGTGAAGGCACTAAGTGAGAAAAATCAAGAGATGAAAACTTCTATTACCAAAGAAATAGACATACTCAAAAAAAAAGGAAGCAACGGAGCTAAAATCTGCAGCCAATGACAAGAGAGGAACCATGGAAGAATTTAATAATAGACTAACTTCTATAGAAAACAGAACCTCAGCTCTTGAGGAAATAACTCTGACAATGAGGACAGGCTGAGCAAACTAAAGTACAAGGATGACAAAAAAAAAAACAGCAAAAAAAACCTCAATTTAAAAAATGTCTGGAATGAAATGAGAAGAAACAATATAAGAGTGATTGGTATACAGGAAGAAATCAAAACACAAATGAATGGGATGAGGAACATTCTCAAGGAAATTGCTAAAGAAAATTTTCCCATGTAAAAATAGAGTCAGCTATTATCATCCAGGAAGCTTATAAGATACCCAATAGGCCTAATCAAATGAGAAGTTCACCAAGGCACATCATATTCAAAATATACAACAGGGAAATCAAGGAAAGAATATTGAAAGAGTCAAAGGAGAAACCCCAAATCACATTCAGAGAAAAATCAATAAGAATCACATCTGACTTTTTAGTTCAGACTCTGGAAGGGAGAAGATCATGGAAGGAGGTCTTTCAATCCATGAATGAATACAACATGCTGCCAAGAATACTATACCCAGCAAAACTCAGCCTCAAATTTGAGGGGGAAATAAGAACTTTTCATGATGAGAACAAACTTTCAGCATTCGTGAACAGAAAGCCAACATTACAAAGCATCCTCAAAGATAAACTCCAATAGAAGAACAAGCTATCATTCCTCAAAACCCACAGAGGAAATTCAATAAAGGTATGTACTATGATTAGACAGCAAGAGAGCAGAGAACTTACTAATAAAACAATGAATATGAGCTACAACCACATAACTATTCTAACACTGAATGTAAATGGTCTCAATGCACCAATCAAAAGACAGACTTGGAGATTGGATCAAAAAACAAAATCCAACAATATGCTGCTTACAGGAAACCCACTTTAAAGCCAATGACACCCACAGATTAAGGGTGAAAGGATGGGGAAAAAAATCTACCAGGCATACAGCCTAAGAAAGGAAGCTGGAGTTGCAATTCTTAAGTGGATTTCAAACACAAATTAATCGAGAGATAAAGAAGGCCACTACATCTTACTAAAGGGAACAATACAATAGGAAGAAATAACCATCGTAAATATGTACTCTCCAAATACCAGTGCCCCCAACTACGTGGAAAAATTATTGCAAGATGTAAAACCACTGTGGATCTAAACACAGTAGTACTGGGAGACTTCAACACTCCTCTATCACCAAGAGACAGATCATCAAAGCAAAAAAACAATGAAGAGACCTCCAATCTATATACCATAAGTCAAACAGACTTAACAGACATCTATAGATTATTCCACCCCAAATTGGCAGAGTATACCTTCTTCTCAGCAGCACATGGATCCTTCTCCAAAATAAATCATATTCTAGTTCACAAAGGAAAACTCAGCAAATATAAAAAAAGTATATATTATTCCATGTATCTTATCAGACCATAATGCTATGATGATAATAATTAATAGCAAAAACCATGGCATAAAACACACATATACGTGGAGATTGAATGATAACCTATTAAATGAAAAATGGATCCAAGAAGACATGAGAATAGTAATCAAGGAATTGGTGGAAGAGAATGAGAATGAAGACACAAGATATTGATACATCTGGGACAGCATGAAAACAAGCTTAAGAGGAAAACTTATTGCACTGAGTGTCCACATTAAGAATTAGGAGGGGCTGGAGCAGTGGCTTGGTGATTATAGCACTTGCCCAGCATGCGTAAGTACATGGGTTAAAACCCCAGCACCCATGTATAGAGCAAATGTCAGAGAAACAAAGCCATGTGAAAAACTCGATTAAAATTGGTTCTCATAAATCAAAAATTAAATAGCATACTTATAAATAACCCATGAGTAAAAGAAGTGGCAGGAAATTATAATTTGAATCGAATAGAAATGAAAATACTTGTTATCAAATTTGGCAGGATGCAAGTAACGTAGAACTTTAATGAAAAGCAGTGGCATTAAAGGAAAATGTGCCTAAAGTCATGTCAGAAAAGAACACATGTCTAGAATCATCAAGTGTCCATACTTTGAAATTAAAATTTTTAAAAAGGAAATTAAAACCCCAACACTAGATAAAAAATGAGTAACAAAATTCCACTCACACAAATAAGTAGCAAAAGCATATCAAAGAACATGAATAAAGCTAATGCTAAGAAAAATGTGGAAAATTAATTTCACATCTGATGAAACATAAATGATAGACCAATCTGAAATGACTATGCACAAAAAGCATATTTATAAAAATCAGGAGCTATGTATCAAGAGCACACACATATGAAATTCAACTATTAAAGTTTTTAAACATCCATAGATGAAATAAATGATACCCTGGACATCATAATATTTTTGAGGTTAATCCATGTTGTTCCTTTTCACTATTGTATATTATGTTATTGAAAAAACTACCACATTTTGTCATTGATGTAGACATTTGGATTGTTATTACTTCTTGATTACTTGCATTGTTTTCATGATATCTATATACATACATATATATATGTATATATATTTTTTTCATTTGGTAGGGTAGATTTCTACAGGTGATATTACTGACTTGTACAATAAATTGTGTTTAACTTTTAAGAAATTTGTAACATGTTTTCTAATGGCTGCACCATTTTTACATCTGTGTGAACAATTTATAGGGATTCCCATTAGGAATGAAAAAGGAAAGGACATTCATGCTGTTCTTGGTTTGCTCTGAGAAATGCAGACTTCCCAACACATTTTATTGTCTAATTTTTATTATATTATGTAAGTGAATGAAAAGAACATCTTTTCATGTGGTTATCATTCATTGTGTATAATCTCACTTCTGTAATTTAAATCAACATTTTACAAATGGCTAATATATTAGTTTCTGTATTTTGTAATAAATCACCACTAATTGAATAGCTTTAAAAAAATAAAATAAAATTGGTTCTCTTCTCTCACTCTCTCTCTCTCACCGTCCTTCTTTCTTTAAAAAAAAAAAAAAAAGGAATCAGGAGAGATCTCTAACAAATAAGCTTATGTTCCAACTCAAATCTCTACAAAAGGAAGAACAGTCTAATCCCAAAGCCAGCAGAAGACAAGAAATAATTAAGATCAAAGCTGAAATCAATGAAATTGAGAACAACAACAAAAAATAATAAAAAGAATCTACCAAAGAAAGAGCTGGTTCTTCAAAAAAAAGAAATAAAATGTATAGGCCCTGGCTAATGAAACTAAAAGAAGGAGTGAGCCAAACCAAATCAACAAAATCACCAGTGAAAAGGAGATGTTCACCACTGACCCCTTTGAAATCAAACAGATTATCAGAACATATTTTGAAAAACTATACTCCTCTAAATCAGATAATCTGGATGACATGGACAAATTTCTAAACACATACAACATCCCCACATTGACACGGGATGAATTTGAAATTCTAAACAGCCCAATAACAGCAGTCCATACAACAATTAAAAGTGTTCCAAAGAAGAAAAGCCCAGGACCTGATGGATTCCCTGTGGAGTTTTACCACACCTTTGAAGAAGAGCTAACACCTCTCCTTATTACGCTATTCCAAGAATTGAAAAAGAAGGAACTCTCTCAAATACTTTTTATGAAGGAACCATAACTCTGATACCAAAATCCAACAAAAACACATCAAAAAAATGAAAACTACAGACCAATATCCCCCATGAACATTGATGCAAAAAGCCTTATATAAGGTTCTTACAAACCACATTCAAAAACACATCAAGAAAATAATTAGGTACAGAAAAGGCCTTTGATAAAATACAGCACCCATTTATGCTCAAAACTTTAGAGAAAATAGGGATCAAAGTAACTTAATTTTATAAAGGCCTATATATATGCCAAACCCTCAGCTAGTATAATACTAAATGGAGAAAGGTTGAAAACATTTCCATTGAATTCGGGAACAAAACAAGGCTGCCAGCTTTCACCACTTCTATTCAATAGTCCTCAAGACCCTGGCTGGAGCAATCAGGCAAGAAGAAAAAATCAAAGGAATAAGAATAGGAAGAGAGGAAGTCAAACTGATGACATGATCCTATATCTGGAAGATCCAAAAAACTCCACCAGAAAACTGCCTCAGCTTATAAACAGATTTGGCAAAGTACCAGGCTACAGGATCAACACCCATAAATCAATAGCTTTCCTATATGCCAAGAATATTAGGGCAGAAGAAAAAATTAGGAAATTGGTTCTGTTCACAATATCCACTAAAAGAATAAAATACTTGGGAATTAATCTAACAAGAGAAGTAAAAAACCTCTACAAGGAAAATTATCAAACAGTGAAAACAGAAATTGCAGAAGACCTGAGAAGATGGAAAGATGTTCTGTGCTCTTGGTTAGGCAGAATTAATATAATTAAAATGGCCATTCTGCCAAAAGCATTATACAGTTTCCATGCAATCCCCATCAAGATTCCAATGTCATTCTTTACAGATATAAAAAAGGCAATTCTCAAATTCATTTGGAGCAACAAGAAACTCACAATAGCCAAAGCATTACTAAGCATGAACAATGAAACAGGTGGTTTGGCAATACCAAATCTAAAATTATACTATAGAGCTGTAGTACAGCATGGTACTGGTATCAAAATAGGAATAAAGACCAATGGGGCAGAATAGAAGACTCTGAAATAAACTCACGAATCATTAAACATCTGATCTTTGACAAAGGGGGTCAAAATATAACATGGAGGAGAGACAGACTATTCAACAAATGGTGCTAGATAAACTGGAGAGCCACTTGCAGGAAGTTGAAATTAGATCTTTATCTCTCGCCTTGCACAAAAATCAAATCTAAATGGATCAAAAAATTAGTAATTAAACCAGCTACCATACAACTGCTAAAATTAGGATCAACACTCCAGCATATGAGAGTTGGTAATGACTTCCTCAGCAAAGCATCTAAAGTGGAAGAATTGCAGTAAAAAATCAATGAGTGGCTATTCCTCTCCTGGGTATTTTTCCAGGGGATTTAGAATCAGCACATTACACCAACACAGCAATATCTATGTTCATAGCAGCTCAATTTACAATAGCTAAATTATGGAAACAACCCAGATGTCCCTCATTGGATGAATGGATCCAAAAACTGTGGTTCATATATGTACCATGGATTTTTACTCAGCAATTAGAAATAATGATATTGCAGCCTTTGAAGGGAAATGGATGGCTAGAGAACCAAGGGTCGAATGTCTTCACTCATCTGTGGAGGCTGGAGCTAGACTCTGGCCATTGAGATAGGAGGTCAATTCTCATGTTTTTAAATCCAGATAAGATGTAATGTCATACAACCTAATACATTTTTAGAGATGTTGTGGGAAGGGGAAGGGAGGGATAAGGGTGGGTAAGTGGGGGGGGGGGCTCTTGGGGGTAAATCTAATTTTCAGAATCTATATATGCATTATATTATTTTGTTAGACGCTTGTGTGATTGTTCAACAAATAAATTTCTGAAAAAATAAAATAAAACAAAATTAAAAAATTAATGGGATGCCATTAAACTAAAAAGTTCCTGTACAGCAAAGGAAATAGTCAAAACAGTCAAGCGACAACCTACAGAATGGGTGAGAATCATGGCCTGTGATCCCTCTGACAGTGGATTAATATCCAGAATTTACAAAGAACCCAAAAATCTCAATAACAAAAACACAAACAATTCAATCAATAAATGGGCCAGAGAGCTAAACAGAAACTTCTCAGCAGAGGACATTGAGCAAGCCAATGAATACATGAGAAAGTGTTCTAAATCACTGGTAATCAGAGAAATGCAAATCAAAACTACCTTAAGATTTCACCTCACTCCAGTCAGACTGGCAGAGACGAAGAACACAAACAGTAACAAATGCTGGAGGGGTTGTGGGGAGATAGGAACACTAGCACACTGTTGGTGGAATTGCAGACTGGTCCAGCTGCTCTGGAAAGCAGTGTGGAGACTCCTCAAATATTTAGGCTTGGAGCCACCGTATAACCCAGCTATCCCTCTTCAGGGTATTTTCCCAGACGAGTTAGAATCAGCATATTAGAGCAACACAGCAATATCTATGTTCATAGCAGCTTAATTTACAATAGCTAAATTATGGAACCAACCCAGATGCCCCTCACTGGATTAATGGATCCAAAAGCTCTGGTATATATATATATATATATATATATATATATATATATATACACACACACACACACAATGGAGTTCTACTCAGCCATTAGAATCAATGATATTGCATCTATTTAAGGTAAATGGATGGCATTGGAAGAAATCATGCTGAGCGAAGTTAGCCAAACCCAGAGATTCAAGGGCCGAATGGTGTCCCTCATTAGTGGAGGCTGGACCCAAACCCAGGCTTGAGAGTAAGACAGACAAACTCATGTATTAGATTCATAAAACAAAAATGCAAAATGTTAATATTCATGAGATACAGTTGCAATATACTTCATAAGATATTTGAACAAGCTATGCTGCATACCTGTACAAAAATGTAAATGTTTAATCCCATTGTCAAATATTTTGAAGAATAACAAGAAATGATAGGAAAGGAGGAGAAGGGGAAATGTTGGAACTGAGATAAAGTAAGGTATATTCCAAGCAGTTACGTCACAGTATATACTATAGCCATATATATTAAAAATGTTCTTCGTAAGTATAAGAATATTGTCACTGTAATCTGGTTTTTTAAGAACAATATAGGACCTAGAAGAAAGGCAAGCTATCAGAGGATGAGAGGAGGGAGGTAGAGGGGTGTAGGGTGGGGACAGTGAACAAGTTGTATTGCTGATTTGTGTGCATCTAGGAATACATGACAACTAATCCCAACATTATGTAAAACTATAATGCACTAATAATAGAATAAATTTTAAAAATTAAAGAAAAGAATATTTGTTTCTACAAAGACCTGAAATTCAGATTTCCAAAGAATTAATTTGGATGTTGAATTAATTGTCAACCAATTAATAATTATAAGGAATTGTACTTAGTTTTAACCTAAAATTTGAGATTGGTAAGTTATGTGGTATCTGACAATGCCTGCTTTAAAATTTTTTAGCACTGCCTGGTACTATTTAAATCAATTCCCTGTGATGAAGGTACTGGTAAAGTTTGTGACATATATAGGATCATATGAATATTGATCAGTAGAAATGGACTTAGACATATTGATAAGTACTATTAATAATCACATGTATCAACACAAGGCTGGTGGTAAAGCTCAGTATCAGGGCATTTTCCTAGCATGCATAAGTCCCTGGGTTCAATCCCCAGCAACACAAAATAAAAATCATAAATAAATATATGCAGACAGACAGGCACACATACACACACACAGATACATTGACTAACACGTAGGACTAGCATATGTGTCATAACCATACATAGCATCCTTTCCATGTAAAATGCACATTTGGATTCCAGATTTGTACATAAAGTACATAAGGGTCAACCAGTTTTCAAGAAGAAGTGCAGTTAAAACTAATTTGAACTAACGTAGTAAATCTAGGAAGTCATTAGGTGTCTTAATATATACGTTTTTGGTCCCATAGGCCTGATCTATAAATGTTGAAATCAACAAGTGCACTCATGTATCCAGTGTAAGTTATAAATTATTTAATACATGTGTATGTGTGTATGCATAAACACAAAAATATGTGCATGGAAATACACACTCTTGGCCACTTAAATTCGTACATACACAGAAGAAAGTTAAGATTGAGATTTGGAAGTTCATAGACAGGAGCATACATGGTAATACAAAGTATCATTGATAATATTTCAAAGTGGTCTCTATAGCATATGTAGCCATTTTGAATTTTGGGGAATCAATTTGAATGATAGAGTCACATGTTCTAGAGAAATGCTTCTACCTCCTGGTGTGTTCAACACCCAAAATTACCATCAGCCAAAACCCTCAGTAAATTTTCAAAATACCTATGCCTGACACTTAATTACACTGAGTGAAGGAAGAAGAAAATCCCATTTGGAGCAAAGAAGAGGTAGCAGGAAACAGAAAACAATAGAAAGGAACATAGGTAATGGAACCTGAGTGTGTCTCTTACCCTCAAGAGTTCTGCCATTAAGAAGATAGGTGCCCAAATCCCCAAACAACATTATATCAGATGGTGCCCTAGCTCAGTCCTATAGCCACTAGATCCTATCCAAGGGGCAGCAAATAACCATGGTGGGTAAAAGAAAGGAGTTAATAGAGGAATCTAAGAATCAGGACATTAGATGGGATTAGAAGGCTGAGTGCCTACACATTGAAATTGAAGTAAATAAGTTGTACCACAAATTTGTGATATGTTGTTTCCAGTTCAATAGTGAACAACCATTAAATCTTGAGTTAATAGTTTTTAAAAAAGAAAGAAAGGGATAGTGAGAAAGAGAAAGAGTGAATTTTATTTAGTTTTTCATGTAGCATTCATTGTTCCAACACTTTGTTGTGTACATGGTGCCAGTATTCTAACCTGGGTCCTTGCACATGCCAGGCAAGTGCTGTAACCACTGAGACACCACTCCAGGTCTGAGTCATTGCTTTTTTGAAAGGACTATAATATGTGTTATAACAATACAAAGCATCATTTACAGAAAACAAATGATACATTTAATTCTGGATATCAGAATTACATATGAACTGTTTAAGTGTCAACCTGTTTTTGAAGTGAAGAGTACTTATAACTAATTTGAATTAACATAGTAAGTTGATGAAATCAGGTGTATCTCATTATGTACCTTTTTAATTCCATAGGACTGCCCCGTCTATGTTGAAATCATCAAGTGGAATCACCAATCTATCGTAAGTTATAAATGTATTAATACATGTGTATATGTATATCTATACAAGCACACACACACACACACACACACAATACCTGCAAAGAGATTACTTTTTGGTTATTCATTGTCAAGAGCAGCAATGGGAATATGGGTTTTCTTACAACTCTTTCTAATGTCTTCTCAGAGTAAACATCTGCATATATATCCTCTGACTTTGGATAAAGGTGACAAAAAGAAGGAAAAAATCTTATATGGAAGGGTTTTACTACCCCTTGAGTTTGTCACCCTTAGCTACTACATAGTGATACTTGGTTAGAGTAGACTAAGGGAATAGAGAAACCTATCTGGAACAAAGAAGAGGTAGCCGTCGAACTGTTGAAAAAGAACAGAGCTAAAACACTGGAAGTATTCCTCACCCTCCAGAGTTCTGCCACCATGGGAAGCTGGTACTCCTAACCCTAAACTTCCATCGTATTAGATGGAGCCCCTGCCTCAGGTGTGTTGCCGCATGACCCTGCATAAGCATAGAGAAGAACTATGATGTGAAAATAAGGAGTCCATGGAGACGCCAGTTTGGATGGGGTTTTGTTTCTAGAGACTATAGTTAAATTTGAGATAAATTGCTCACAAAATGCTTTCACATTGTGGTTAAACTCAACAGTAAAATACTGAAATTAAAAAATGGATCATTATTCTTTTTCACAGGCCAAAGATTATTAGAAATGTATATAGATTAATTTTTATGGAGAAAGGATACAAGTTATCAAGTAACTAATTACATGTGAATTATATTTCAATCCCTTCATATATTGTAATTTTAGCTAATTTGATCCAAAGTTAAGTCAAGGGTGTTACATGGTATCTTGCTTTTTTCCTTTTAAATTTTTTTAGAGCTGTTGCATGTAAAGTGAAATCAGTATCTTGGCGTGGACTCTCCAGTGCAACGTAAGATCTAAGTTTATATATGTATTTATTTAAGTGTGTGTGTGTGTGTGTGTGTGTGTGTGTGTGTGCATGAATTCATACATATAACCTATAGAGAGCTTTAGATGTGGATGTTCAGTCTCAGGAACATCCATGGAAATAGTTTCCTTGATGTTCTTTCTAAATTTCTGTCATGATAAACTTCCGTATGGAATTTTCCCTATCTTCAGAATTGAGGTAGAAAAAGGAAGAACAAGTCATAGAGTGTAATTTCTTACTCTTAGTGTTTGTCACAATTAGGTACTGTGTGTGAAACTCTACTATAAAGACTCTACTTAGTGTGTAGAGACTCTATTCCTAGAGTTACAGTTAAGGAGAAAATTCTTTTTGGAGCCATGAAGAGGTAGCAGTTGGCAGGAGCCCTCAGGAGAGAAGAATGAAATCAATAGATTCCTCACCCTCCAGATTTCTGCTGCCATGTGAGGCCAGTAGTTCTTGACCCTGCTCTGTGAGGGAAGACATCTATGATGGTGAAAGTAAGGAATTAATGGAGGGACTAGGAATTTAGGTAGAGTAAGAAGTATTTGTAGCTAGAAACCAGCTGAATTTGAAATTAATTCATCAAATTCTTTCACATTTTGTTTGGGGTCAATAATAAAGAGCTGAATTTAAATCTTGAGTTGTTACATTTTTTCATAGACTTAAAGATTTTCATTATGGTCATATGTAGAGTCATTTGATGGGGGGAAGCATATAGAAGTTTCCAAATAACTGATTTACATACCAATAAGCCAATTTAGATTTATAGAGTAACTATAGCTAAGTTAAACTAAAAAGTTAAATCTAGGAAGTTATATAGCATCTAACTATTTGTCATTTTAAATCCCATAGCATTTGCCCGTGTGATCTTGTAACAGAACATGGTGAAACTACCAATGAACGGTAAGATATATATTAATAAATAAATGTATATCAATAAGTTACAGATAGATGGATATAAATATATTCTATTTATATAGGCACACACATACATACATACATCAAAACATGTACCCATACACGTATACTCAGTAAAAGAGAAAACTTGAGATTGGAATTTCACAGAAGTATAGCAATACAATTTCATTAACACTGTTTCAAAGTGGTGTCTCTCTAGAATAGGTATGCACCTTTCTGTCTTTCTTTTTGTGTCAGTTTGGATTAAAACTACATAAATGTTTCCTCCTCCTGGTATGTTTGAGTTTGACACCCTGAGTACCACCTGTCAAAACTCTAAAAGAGTTCAGATTTCCTGTATATGAACTTCATTAGACTAGGTGAAGAGAAGATAGAATCTTATTTGGAGCAATGAAGAGGTAGCAGTGGACAGGGAACCGAGTAAACTTTAGCAAAAAAAAGAACATAGATAATGGACCCTACATGTGTCCTTTACCCTCCAGACCTCTGCTACCAGCTGAAGCAGATACCCTCAAACTAAAAACAATATCATCCTGAAGTGCCCTGACTCAGCCTGTAGCTATTAGACCCTCTCTGAGTAATGGTAAAGACAACCGTGATGTGTGGAAGTAAGGAGGTGAAGGAAGGCCTTAGAAAGCAGAATATTGGATGGAATAAGAGGGATAGGTTCCTATACACTGAAGTTGAATTTCAAATAAATTTTACCACAAAAGGCTTTTGTGTGTTGGTTCCAGTTCAGTAGTAAACAACTGTACTGAAATCTTGAGTCATTACTTTTTTACAATACTAAAATATTTATTAAAAATATAAAGCATTGAACACCAGTACACTGTTGGTGGAACTGCAGACTGGTACAGCGGCTCTGAAAAGCAGTGTGGAGACTCCTCAAAAAATTAAGAAGGATGGATCCACCATACGATCCAGCTATCCCTCTTCTGGGTATTTTCCTAGAGGAGTTAGAATCAGCACATTACAGTGACACAGCAAAATCTATGTTCATAGCAGCTCAGTTTACAACAGCTAAATTATGAAACCAACCTAGATGCCCCTCATTGGATGAATAGATCCAAAAGCTCTGTATATACATATAATGGAATTCTCCTCAGAAATTAGAAACAACAATATTGCAGCCTTTGAAGGTAAATGGATGCCAATGGAACAAATCATGCTGAGCAAAGTTAGCCAAAACCCAGAGACTCAAGAATCAAATATGTTCACTCATTTGTAGAGGCTAGAGCAAAACCCAGGCTTGGGCAAAAGGTTGTTAAACTCATGTATTAGATCCAGCAAAGGTACAGCAATACATAATCTAGGGCAACAATAGATATGTTGAGGGGGGAGAGGATGAGGGGAGTGGGGAGGGGATATGTGTGGGGGCAGGGGAGAAGGAGGGAGAATAGGGAGGGATCTAGGGAGACAATCAACAATGTAGCATACTCTTATCCCCTGAGAATCCAAATAATACTAATGCAATCATTTAATTCTGGAAAATTCACAATCTAAACACTTATTTTGCTTGTAGGGGAGAAATATAGAAGAATCAAGAGACTGAGGTGTGGGCAGTGTGGGGGAAATTCTGTTTTAAGAACAAATGGGGGGCTGGAGTGGTGGCTCGGCGGTTACAGCACTTGCCCAGCATGCGCAAGTACACGGGTTCAAACCCCAGCACCCACATACACAACTAAGTGTCAGAGCAACAAAAGCCATGTGAAAAACTCAATAAAAATTGATTCTCTCTCTCTCTCTCTCACTGTACTTCTCCCTTTTAAAAAAAAAAACAAATGGATATCGTATTGTTACTTTATATGCATTTATAATTGTATAATAACTCAACTCCTTAATAAAAAAATTTTTAATATATAAAGCATCATTTGTAATGAATATGCCTTATTAAATTGCAAATAACTGATTTACATGTAAAATTCGTGTGTTACAATGCTAGGACCTTGTGACTGCTAGGCAAGCACTCTACCATTTAACTATAGCCCCAGCTCCACATGTGAAATTTTTAGGGGTCAACTAGTTTTTATTTTATTTTATTTTATTTTTTAAGAGAGAGGGACAGTGAGAGAGACAGAGAAAGAGAGAAACAACTTTATTTAGTTTTTCACATGGCCTTAGTTGCTCCAACACTCAGTTGAGTACGTGGTGCTGGGGTTTGAACCTGGGTCCTCGGGCTTGCCAGGTAAGCGCCAAAACCGCTGAGCCACCGCTCCAGCTCCGTCAACTAGTTTTTAAATTGAATTTTGATTATAATCAGTTTGAACTAAAACAGTAATTATGGAAAGTCATATAGTATCTTACTAGGTACCTGTTTTTTTTAACCCTTTAGCATTATCCCATTTGGATGGAAAAAAGCAGCTTCAGATGGAATCACCAACACCTCGTAAGATATAAAGATATAAATGAATTAATTGTGTGTGTGTGTGTGTGTGTGTATACACTCATATATATTTGCCTGCACATACATGTAACCTACAGAGAGACTATGATTTGAGATATTCACCGTCAAACCTGTGCATGGGAATGCAGAGATCTTTTCATAATCTCTCTAGTTTTTTGTCACAGTAAGCTGCTTTTTATAATGCTCTTGGAGTTTTGACTCATGAAAGAAAGAAGAGGAATAGGCCAAAGAGGAATACCTCTTGTTCCTAGTCTTCACCATTGTTACTAGTGGCCAAAACCCTTAGAAAAGTACCAGAATACCTGTGTATGACACTCTGTTAGAGGAGGCAAAGGGTAGGAATATATCCATTTGGAAGTAACGAGAAGATAACTGCAGTCAGGGAGCAGAAAGCCCTATGAAGAAAAGAAGGACGCTAATAAACCCTACCTATATCCTTTCCTGAGCTCTGCCATGTGAGGCTGGTGCCACAAACCCATACTCATCATCACTTTCAATGGAGACCATGCCTCAGATTTCCAATTACTTGACAATGTCGGAAGGGCAAGAAAGACTGGCATGATTTGTAAATATCCAGTATGGTGGATGTACTTGAGAATCATGAAATGAGATGAGCCAAAAGAACAGGGTCCCTAAAAACTAAAATTAAATCTTGTTAAGTGCAATCCCATAAAATATCAATGACATTTTTCAGAGAGCTAGAAAAAAAATTGTAAAATTCATATGGAAGTACGAAAGAGCCTGAATATACAAAGCAACCTTGAGCAAAAAGTAATGCCAGAGGCATTACAATAATTGATTTCAAAATATACTAGGGTGCCAAAGCAATCAAAATAGCATAGTATTGGCATAAAAACTGACATACAAACCACAACAGAATGGAGAACTCATAAATAAACCTATACACGGATAGCCAACTGATTCTCAACAAAGATGCTAACATAGTTTGGAAAAAGGACAACCTCTACACCATAATAGTACTGAGAAAACTGGATATCCACATGCAGATGACTGGAAGCTTGATCCCTACCTCTCACTCTGTATAAAAAAACCAGCTCAAAATGGCTCAAAGACCTTAACTTAAGACCTGAAACTCTGAAACTATTAGAGAAAAACACTGGGGAAAACACTCAAGATATTGGTAAGGCAGTGAGTTTCTGGATAGGATTCCCCAAAGCACAGAAAACAAAAATTTGACAAATGAGATTATATCAACTTAAAAAGCTTCCACGTAGCTAGGAGAAAATCAACACAGCAAAGAGATAACCTAAAGAATAGAAGAAGGTATTTGCCAGCTATTTATCTGACAAAGGAATAACATCCAGAATATATAAAGAACTAAAAAAAAAAACAAAACTAACAAGTAATCTAATTAAAAAATCTGAATAGATAACTTTCCAAAGAAGAAATACAAATAGCCAATAAATACATGAAAAATGCTCAATATCATTAACCATCAGAGAAATGCAGATCAAAACAATGAAATATTTCACTATAATTAGAATGTCTATTATCAAAAAGACAAAAAGGTAATGAATGCTGGCAAGGATGTCGAGAAATCTTTTTTTCCACTTTTTTCTGGTTCGCTATAGTTGTACATATGGTGGAATTTATTGTTACATATTCATGTATGCACACAATATAACAGTATAATTTGGCCGTTATCATTCCCCAGTATTTGAGAAAGAGGTATTCTCATATACTGTTGATGTAAATTATATGGCAAAACAGTATTAACATCTCAAAAAAACTGAAAATGGAACTACTGTATAAACCAGCTATACCTCTCGTGGGTCTACACTATAGCTAAATGAAATGTAATTGGCATCAAAAAACTTAACAATAGCAAAAATTGACAAACGAGATTATATTAAAATAAAAAGCTTCTGTACAATAGAAAAACAATAGAGTGTAGAGACAATCTATGGAATAGGATATCCACAAGACTATGCTTATTCTGCGAAATTCACAATATCTAAGATATGGAATCAGTCTATGTTCCCCAACAGATGAATGGATAAATAAAATGTGGTATACAATGGAGTATTATTAAGCCATAAAGAAAAATGGGGAAAAAAAAGAAAAATGGAGTTGTGTCATTTGTAGCAAAATGGATGGAACTGGAAGACATTGTATTAAGAAGAAAAAAAAAAGTCACACATAGAAAGGCAGGTATCAAATGTTCCCTCTTGTACATGGAAACTAAAACAGGTTAACCTTAAAGTAGAATATTGATTTCTAGAAGGAGAGGGCAAGGGCAGAAGAGGGCAATGGATATTATCAATGCATATTATATGCACGTATGGAAAGATCACAGCAAATCCCTACCGTAACATATGCTAATAAAAATATAGAGAAGTTGAATCTTGAAATAAATTCAGCTATAATATGCTGTTACACATTGGGGTTAAGTTCAGTAATAAAGAGATGTATTGGAATTTTGTGAAATTAATTTTGACATGTTTAAATTTTTAAATTAAATTTTTATACATTTTGTTCTACTTTATTTATAAGCATATGCTTTATCCCAAGAACTGTTATATCATTGAACAATCATCATGAAAATTTATGTCATTAATTGAAAATAATTTGTAAGATAATAACCAGTTGAATAGATCGATTAAAACATAATTTCTATGTACAATACAATGCAATTCAGGAAAGTGTTTTGTGTTTAGAGAATAGAATGTTCTTATGATCAGATCAGCAAGGCTCATCATGAATTTGTGTTTGAAATTCATGTTTATATGAATGGCTCATACTATGTTGTTTTTCTTTTCCATGATTTGTTTTATCTATTATGCTTGATCTCTAACTGAAAATAATGAATAATGCCTTAATGGTTAATTGAAAAAAATACCTGCCTTATACCATATCCTGCTTAAAAAGAATCATTACCTCGAAGAATTTACCTGACCTGTATAATTATAATTGACATCATTATATACTTAAAAGTGCTCAGGCTCCAGGGTAAGACAGATATATTCTTGAAGCCTGAATTGTCATCTAAACTTGTGTTGTATTGGGAAAAATATGTAGCTTCTCTATACCTCTGAGGTATCTTTGTCTATAAAATGAAGATCATGACATCTCTCTCACCAAATTTTCAGATTAAATTGAAGAAAATATTCAAAGTACCTGATTAGTCTATCTGAAATCATTTAAAAAAATTTTTTTAACTTATTATTATATATTCTCACTTCTTCACCCAAAACTGCTCAACAATGCAAATTCAGCTGCACTGGATTATCCACCATTATCTATAATTTTGGTCTCTATAACTCAGACTGAGACATTACCTTTAGACCTTATAGGAAGAATTCTTACTTCTTCTTCAAACGTTAGCTTAGAAAGATTTAAATTGAAATTTTTTTAAAGAGAGGGACAATGAAAGAGGGAGAGAATGAGAGAATCAATTGTTATTTAGTTTTTCATCTGGTTGTTGTTGCTCCAGCACTTAGTTGTGTATGTGGTGTTGGGGTTTGAACCCAGGTCCTCGTACATGCCAGGCAAGCACCCTAATCACATAGCCACTGTTCCAGCCACTGTAAATTGAATTTTTAAAGGTCCACACAATTGGGCATTTTGACTGGGGATGAAGCTCAGTGGTAGAGTGCTTGCCTACCATGCACGAATACCTGGGTTCTACCTCCAGCATTGAAAAAAAAAGGTCAATACATTTATATATTAAAGAGTAACTGTAGCTAATTTAAACCAGAAATCAATTCCAGAAAATTATATAGTGTCTCACTGTATGATTTTTTTTTTATCTTTAGCATTTCAACATCTACATTGGTAACGAAAACTCAGGAAGGATCCACCAGTGAAACGTGAGATCTAAATAAACACACACATGAAAACATACACACAGAAAGAGATTGAGATTTGGAAAGTTCATTTTCATGAGCATCAGTGACAATACAAAATATCTTTGACACTGTTTTCTAAAGTCTTCTTGCTATAGTATCTGTAGATACTTTGCTACCTTATTTGTTTGTAAGAGGAAAAGTAATAAGAAAAATGCTTCTTACTCCTAATTTGTTAGTCACCCTTAGTCAGTACCAGCCCAGAGCCTTAAGAAAGTAGGAGAATGTCTGTATGAATCTCCTCTAGAGTGGTCAAGAGAGGTGATAATCCTATGTAGAGCAAGGAGGAATGGCAACAGGCAGGGAGAAGTAGAGCCCTCAGCAGAAAAGAAGAGAGTTAGAGTTAATAGACTCTGGATCCAGAGCTCTGCTGCCATGTGAGACTGGCATTCCAAACCCAAACCCACTATCACACTGAATGGAGTCCTTGATTCAGTTCTGTAGTTACTTGAAACCATTCCAATGTAGAAAAAAGGCATCTACGTTATGTGAAAGTACAACATGGTGGAGGGATGTGATAATCAGAAAATTAGAAAGGGCAAGATTTCTGTGTATGTACAAAGACTCAAGTTGAATTTTTGAAATAAATGTAACTTAAAATGCAGGTACACATATGGATGAGGTACAGTAATAAAAAAACACACTTCAAATTTGATTCACTGGGCTGTTTTGTGAGGCCCAAGATCATCTTTACATCACACAAGGCTTAATTTTAGGTAAAAATGATACCAATTTCCAAATAACTAGTTGACATAAGTTTTTAGAGTTTGACCAGTTAATAATTTGTAGAGCAATTGTATGTATTTCAACCAAAAAGAAGTAACCCTCTGAAGTCACTTGTCTGTTATGTATCTTTAATCTTTAACACTTTCTTGAATAAAATGACATTAGTAGTCTTTGACTACTTTGATAGGTTTTTGGTATATCTCATCTTTCAGTGATGGTGGGTCATTGAAGACTACTGATAAACATATGTATTATACATGAATATATATACATATATAATATGATGTATAGGAGATATGAGATATATTAAATATGTATGTGTATACATATTGTACATGAATATATACACATATATAATATAAATGATATATAGGAGATATATATGATATAAAAGAACATTTGTATGTGAATATATAGAGAAAGGGGCAAAGACAGGGACAGACAGAGAACAAGAGAGAAGAGATAAATTTGCAAAATTCAGGGAATTTGGGAAAACAAAAGAATTTTCTGGACTATGATTATAAAATTCTTTCTAAAAAGGCACATAGTTTAGATTCAGGAATTCTTGTTATTCAAATAATTTTTTCACTGTTTCAAGAAGCAAATCTCTAATGATATATTTTTGCATTTGTTGGTGGTTGAAGTTCATCAGAACAGTTCTCCAAGTTTGATGATGATGATGATGATGAATTTAGTGACTTGCACAAACCATATCAGTAAGTCAATTTTAAATTTGGTAGAAAGGAGGGAGTCATTGATATATCTCTTACATTTGGTAAAACAAGGTTTGTACTGATACTAAAAGGAAAACTATGAAAAGATAAAAGTGTATTGAAGGAGTGGTACACAGTAATGACTCCAAATGAATTTACAGACAGGTACCATATTTGAAAAGAAAAATTTCCATGTACTGACAAAAAAATTGTGAGTATCCTTTACAAATAGTAATTTGATTTCAAAGTTTCTTTGTTAATAGAGAATTGAGGGATGTTATTTATTCCTTCATAGTGGTTCTTTCTAATATTTCCTGGAAATCTTCTGATCGCCAATTTTGTAGATCTTATCTAAGAATAAATGGGACTGAACATGTTTTACTGAGTGAAGTCCCCTTCGTGCTCATTGAGATTTTATTTTTATGTTTCTGGGTAATCTCACCTGGAGTCCTTTCTTATGCACTGAGATGATTGCATTTTTATATGTACTCACTGTAACAAAGCAATATGTTCTTAAATCACTTGTGTCTGAACTGAAGAAATGTTCAAGAGTGTTTATTCTGCTGCCCTCTTAGCCTGTTATCTAACTATTCATCAGCTTATGACAATATTGGAGAGAGAAAATCTACTGCCAAAAAGGAAGCTAAAAACTAACTAGTCGCTGTTGCAATTTGTTGGTGGCTAGACAAAGATGACAAAGGGCCAACTAAGGAGTGCAAATAATTCAGTTACTTTGAATTTCCATTTCCTATAACTTTTTTTCATCATGAATAATCAAAGACAAGTTCACATTACCCCTTTATTTAATTATGCCTGTATATTACTATTCATTTTCTGTTATGGGCTATTCAAGCGTATGGCAGAGTTTGGATGGATTGAGCAAAGCAGGCACTTCCTTCTTCTTATCACACTCCAAAGAATATAAAGCATTCTTTTTTAAAGTACAAAAGTTCATTGTGTACACACACACACACACACACACAGAGCATTTTCCATAGTCCCTGTGAAAAATGCTGGGGTTTCACATGAGGGTTTTGGTTTTAGGTTTGGAGAAAGAGCTGGAATCAAAGTTTGTCTTTGGCATCTCATATTCACTTACTATTCAGCAAGTCACTAAACCTCTTAGAAATAATGCTACCTACCTATTTTGTATTATATAAAATTGATGACAAAAGTAAAACAGTATACATGAAAGTGCTTTGAAAACTCAAGTTTTACAGGTTTTCTGCTAAAAAAATAGCTTAAGTTCATTATAGGACAATAGAATTTAATCATTTTCAAAGTACATTTTGCTCATTTAAAATCAGGGTATTTGTGTCTATCATTGGATTTAAAAGTTCTTTATTTGGTTTATCAATCCTTTTTTATCTATGTAGGATCAGTAATTTTTCTTAGGTTATCTTGCTTTTGTAGAGCAGAGAGAGATCCTCTCTTAGTTCTTATGTAGGTTTTTTGGCTGGATCAAGGAACCCAACTAATACAAAAACTTATTTAATGAGAGAAAAGCATAAAAGTTTTATTGTTAAATTTACATGTACATGGGGATCTTCACAATAGAGTAAGTCTAAAGAAATGACCATGGCATGATGCTTTTATATTTTAGACAAATGACAATACATCTCTGAAGGAATAACAGGAAAAATGGATCTCTGAGCTGAGGTAGTATATTCTAGAGATGTAACTAAGAGACATAAGAGACAGGATATAGACACTAGCAGAAGATTAATGTTAGTTTGGAGATTATATGTCAAGTTCATTGCAGTCCTTATTACTAGTCTGATGATCAAGCTGTTTATAGCCTTGATGTGGGAAGGACATATGTGTTAAGCTAATTTTTCATCACTGTGACCAAAATGCCTGACATAAACAACTTAGAGGTATTTGGGCTCACTGTTTCAGAGGTTTTGGTCCATGACGGGCTGGCTCCATTGCTTTGGGCCTGAGGTGAGATAGAACATCGTGGTGGCAAGGAGTGGCAGTGGAAAGCTGTGGCACTACAGGTGAGAGGGAGGGTAGAGTAGGAGATACTTCCTCCAGTAATGCGTCCATATAGTTTCTACCATCTCAGAGTAGTCAATTCAACTTTAAATGGATTAATCCTTCAATGAGGTCAAAGCCCTCCTGATCCTATCACTCCCCAAAACCTTGCCTCTGGACTTGCTACACTAGGAATTAAGCCTTTAACACATGAGCTTTGGGGAGATATTCCAGATACAAACCATAACAACATTCCTCCCAAAAGAGTCTGTATGACTTTTTGCATGTATCAAAAGGTCAAATGACCTTTTCTGAAATTACAGTTCCTTAAGTAATTTCAGCTTGAACTAATCAGTATATCAATTCAGCATGTTTTGAGATGGCATGTTTTTAACTTTTTCACTTTTCACATTATAGAAATGTATAACCTTCATATAATTGAACATATCAGTACTTTTTTTTTAAAGAGAGAGAGAAGCAATTTATTTAGTTTTTCACATAGCCTTTGCTGCTCTGAAACCTTGCTGTGAACGTGGTGCTGGGGTCTAAACTCGTTCACTTGTGTATGCCAGGCAAGCGCTGCAACTGCTGAGCCACCGCTCCAACCCCTATATCTGTACTTTTTGTGAGCTATACCATTATTTTCACACTTACAATAATATGAAAGTTGTTCTCCAACCCAAGATTTTAAATATATAACCAAAATGTTCATGTTTTCAATTTATTTTATGGACTTAAATAGAACACATACCCAGAAATTTTTTCTTATGGTATAAAATTATAGGATTCTATTTTTCTCCCACATGACTAGTTTTTTCCAACATCAAAATATCATCCTTGGGGCTAGAGTGATGGCTCAGCGGTTTTGGCGCTTGGCCAGTATAAACAAGTACGCAGGTTCAAACCCCAACACCATGTACACAATGAAGCCTTGGAGCAATGAAAGTCACATGAAAAACTAAATAAAAATTGCTTTTGTCTTTCTCTCTCACTGTCCCTCTCTTTTTAAAAAAAATCATCCTCTTCCTGATTCTCTTCTCTTTTATCAATATCTAAAGCATTATTACCTTTAACTTAATACATATTGACTTATTAATTGCATTTATGATATGTCTTTGCAAAAATGCAAGTATCGTGAAGAAAGAAAAATTTGTTTTAGTGCATAAAGCAGCACCATGACACAGGCACTCAAAAAATGTTTCAAGAAATGGAACAGTTATTGAAAAAAATTTATATTTTCCTTCATGATTTTCATTATTTTTAAATCCTTCTCTATTATGTTGTGAATTCTTACACACTGGACATGTGTCCAAAATCTATTTCATTCCATTATTTTATTAGCCTTTTGATTACAGCACATTTTTTACATATTAAGATATATTCAACTGTAAACTTTTTAAAAATTAAGATATAATTTTTATATAATGAATTTTCTGCATTATCATGCAGTTCTGTGAGTTTTAGCTAATAATACATTCATGTAACTCTACCATAATCATGGTGACTGAACTCATCCCCATAAAATTTTTCACATTCTGTCATGTTCAACCTCTCCCCACCTTCAACACCTGGCAATAACTTGTCTATTTTGTCTTCCTGTAATTTTGCCTTTTCTGGAATATCATTTAATAGAATCAAACAGTATGTGACCAACTGAAGCTAGCTTCTTAAACTTAGCACAACACATTGGGGACTGATCCATACTAATAATACATGTATAAGTAGTCTGTTTCTTTTTATTGTCGAGCATATGAATAGATGCTTTTTCTTATACATTCACCCATTGATGGACATCTGTATTGTTCCATTTTTGGCCTGTTATAAATAATGTAGCCACAAGTCTTTGTATACAAGTTTTTGTGTGTACACAAACTTTGTCTATCTATGGCCAATGGTGGGACTGGGATTGCTGAATCTTATGGTAAAGTGTATGTTTAATCTTAAAAGAAACAGTTTGGATGTTAGGGTAATGCCAACCTCCTACAGTGAGTTTGGAAGTAGTCTCTCTTCTATTTTCTGTAACAATTAGTTTAGCTTTGGTGTTCATTCCTCCTTTAAAAAGTTGGTAGAATTTTCCACTGTAGTCACCTGGGTTTAGCTTTTTGTTGTGGTTATTGCTGGAAAGTTTTGAATACTAGTTCAATTTCTTTAAAAGGTATAGGATTACTCAGGTTATCTTTTTTTTTTTTTTTTGTAGTAAATGCTTTGTTTTGTGCCTTTCAAGTAATATCTCTATTTAATATAAGTTGTCATAAACAGCATCTTTTAAATTTCTGTGGCAATAGAATGCATATAATATTGTGTAGGCCAATACTTCTCATACACATTGGTTTTATTACACTGTGGGCATAAATTGTACCCTGAATAATTTTTATATTTTAGAGTACATTCGATACTTTTTGTATCTTATTATAGGATGTATTTTTTTAAATATATCAAAAAATCTTCAAAAATATGTTCTCTGCAAAAGAGAAACTATTTTGACATGTACTTTTTAAGAACAGACAGTTTTCAGAGACAATCAATCCTATCCTTGGTACCAAAACCTTATCCTAAGGGACGTACATCACCTGAGGACCAGTCTAAGGCAAAGAACCCTCCCAGGTACTTTGCAGCTTTCTTTCCAAACCTCAGCTGAGGATCCTAATGAATTAACTGAAATTGGAGCCAAAGCCTGACTCTACTATATTCAACCTGGGTTCACACTATATTCTAGGAATGTTGGCCTTGTGGTTGTGAATAGTTTGGAAGAAAAAGTCAGAGCCCTCAAATGAAAGCAGGAAGATTATAGAATCATTCTAGTGCTGTTAGAGCTTTGAGCCAGAACCACCTCTCATCCTCCAGCATCTGTACCCAAGAAATAACGTACAATAGGACAGGACCAGCCCCCGATACAATCCTTGTTAAACAAGGTCTTATTAGTGTTCGGTAGGTTTCATGCTTTATTGAAATGAAATGTCTTCATCATATTTAATATTTTTGCTTTGAATTCAACTTTGATATTAATATTGCAACTTATAGTCTTTTAAGATTTAGCATTTCAGGCTAGAGCAGTGGCTCGGCAGTTACGGGGCTTGCCTGGCATGTGCAAGTACGCGAGTTCCAATCCCAGCACCACATACACAACAAAGTGTCCCAGGAATGAAAGTCATATGAAAAACTAAGTAAAGAGTGCTTCTCTCTCTCTCTCTCTCTCTCTTTCACTTTGTCCCTTCTTTCAGCAAAGAAAAAAAAGATTTAGCAATTCATATCTTTGTCAGTCTATTTTTAAAGTATCATTTAAATTTAGTTGTATCATATATAATACAAAATACATTTAGTTTTTAAACTTATCTCTAAGTATTGTCAATATTTAATATAAGAATAATATGTACTTTTGACTAGTGATATATTTGGTTTTATTTTTATCATCTTTGTTTTCAGAAATAAAAATACTTTCTGCATATTTTCTCTTTGATTTTTCTATATTTTGCTAATTGATTTGTTTTTACTCCTTTTCATGTTTTTACTCACATGAAAGTTATAGTCCTATATCTAATCTATCGGTATTTATTTCTTTTTTTAATTTATTTATTAGATGATATATAGTTACAGTTGAGGGGGAAACATTATCAAATATTCCAGAACAAATGAATATATACTTAGTTATCTAGGGCTAATGCCATGTCATGGATGCCCAGCTTGGGTTCCCCATATTGCTGTTTCCCCCTGTTTATTTCTTAATGTTTAGAAAAACATAATTGTAGTTTTGCTTCTCTATCAATATCTGGATCTTGTACTTCAGAAAACAAAAACTGAAATCTAATTTTACTTCTGCATTCTTCCAAACTTTAATCCCTAAATTGTAGAAAAAACCTGCAAATCCATACTATTGTTGATTTGTTTCTATTTCTTTTATTATTGGGAATTTTGTTATCTTTGCTTGTAGAATATTAATTGCATTTCTACCTGCTACATTTACTTGCTACATTAATTATTATTATTTATGTGTAGTTTTAAATTTCTTTGATTTTGCTTACTACCTTTATTAGACATCTTTTTATTGCTACATCTTCATTTTGTTTCATTACTGTTGACTTGAGCATTGCTTTGAATAATTGTTTTTAGGGAAGCACATGGCTGCTATGCTTTGAGTTGCTGCATGTTGACGTTTCTATCTGTTGCTCCCAGATATGAGCAATACTATCCCCAGATTAGAGGCTTATTGAGTCACAGTCCTTACTCTGCAAGCTGCGCATACTGTTTGAAGCTATGTTTACATACACAATCTTTTTAACAACAACTACAAAGCTAAATTGTATATTTATTTAGGATAGTTCTTGGAGGACATTGAAAGAGATTGGAGGGACTAAAGCAACCCCAAGTCATTTCCCTGTGTCTTCATGATTCTATGAGGCATGGTTCCATATGGTCAACTTTGTCAGGCAAGTTCAGATTTACTGTAGCATTTCCTTGCTAACAGGAGATGCAGTCAGTCAACTGTGTGTGATCAAAAGGGGATTGTAGTAAGAGAATGGCAGCCTTGGGGGAGAATTTACCTATTTTGGACAGATGGTCTCCCATTCACATCATCCTTAGCTCCCCAAACCTGGGTGGAGGTGGTAGACAAGGTTGAACAGTGGAAGGTTTTAAGAATTGGGGATTCCTTTATCTCAAGTTAATCTAACAGCATTCAACCATGGTTGATTTTGGCCATGCCTCAGTTCTACTCAAAATCTATTCTTTCCATTCTATGGTCTTGGGCACAGGTTATAAGCACTGCCTTGGGATTTAAACTACTTGGGGTGGAATCTGGGTCCTATGTTGAAAGCTTTTGCAGGGTAAGACATTGTTCCCTGATGGCTGCCTTGACTCTAGCAATTGGATAAAATGTGGTGTTAGTGGAGGTGCCATCAAACAGGCCCTCCTTCCTTTGATTAATGGAAAGATCCCCATCTTTAGGGTATATTTCTTTGGCTAAGATTCCTTACCTCTAAAGTGCATTTGCAATCCCAATTGAAAATTCTCAGTAATGTTTATCTGTTCACTGAGTATCTAATTTCAATAAAAGAATATTGAATCTTTTACTCCCTATGCATATTCCTGAAATCCCTTGTGGCATTGCGGTGGAAACTGAGTTTTGGACACGGTTTAATGACTTGCCCAGTATTCTGAAGCTTGTTAATTGAAGGGCTGGATACTGGACTACAACTTTCTCTACCACTCTCTCTCCTCTTCATGCTGTTTCTTTAGTTGGAAATTAATATTACCCCAAAATTTAATATTACCATAAAGTTGGAGTTGTAACTTTATGTGCAAGGGAAATGCTACCAAATATCCAAAATTTGGTGTTTTATTTACCTATATTCTAGGAATATAGGAAAATTTAAAAACTTATGAAGCAGAAATGTAAAAATTTTCATTATTAACAAAAAGTAATTTATTATGCAACTTCTGAAAGTTTTTCTGTTAAATTTGTTTCTATAAAGGCCTTGGGTTTTTGTTAAATTAATAATATATGTTAGAAGAAATGTTATTAATTTATTTTTATTAATTTTGTAGCAAGAAAATTGTGGATTTAATTGTATCATCCTTTGCATTCAGGTATGTGAGACTCTAGAAAAGAAAATGATTATCTGTGATATTTAATATCAACATTTTAATAGGAAGAAAAGCAGAACAAAATAAAAAGCATATCTGCCAGGCAAGGTGATGCACACCTGTAATCCTATTAGCTCAGGAGTTTGAGGTTGAGACCAGATCATTGCAAGTCCAAAGCCAGCTTCAGCAACTTAGGCCCTGAGCAATTTAGTGAAACCCTGTCTCAAAATAAAAAATAAAAAGAACTGGTAATGTAGCTCAGTGGTATTGCCCTTATGTTAAATCCCTAGTATTAAAAAAAAAAAGCATTTCTATTGTCAGATGTTGCTAAATAGCCTATGTATCCACATCTAATATATAATTTCTCTTGGAATTTTGGTTTAAGCTGAACTTTAAGACTTCCAAAGACATAACATTTGCCTAAGTCTAGATGGTGACAGATTAATTTTTTCTACTTATAAAAGTAAAAATAATGAATTATCCATTTTAAAATTCTGTAATTATAGGAAAAATGTTGTATTAAATGCGTTATACATTCAAAATTACTTCTTAATTCTGAAAAAATTTTACTTAGGTTTCTTCTCTACATAAGAAGATTTAATACTGTGATTCAAATATACAACAATGTGATTGCTTCCTTTTAAATTAATATTTTTATTTGAGTTACAATTGTAAAAAGCACTCTGAAGTCTAATTAATTGATCTTCATAGATCATGCAAATATAATCAGTTTTTCTTCATAAATCATGCAAATAATACAACCAATTTATGGGGAATGTCTTTGAAATATGTAAAAGAAAGGCATGTAAGAGTTCAATTGTGTAAATATTTATGAATTTGAATTGCTTCTCATGTGCCCATTGCTCTCCTAGTAGAACCTATGAATATGTAATAATACACTTATTGAAAATGTTGCTGACAAAAAATCTTACTGATAAAAATGATCTTTTAGAATTAAGTCATCATACTATAGTGGTCCATGCATTTTCATATATATAGCAGCACAGTGCACAATAGCCAAATTATGGAACCAAACTAGGTACCATCAACAGATGGATGGATAAAGAAAATGTGATATATACACAATGGAGTTTTATTCAATCATAAAGAAGAATGAAATTATGTCATTTGCAGTAAAATGGATGGAACTTGAGAACACTAAGTTAAGTGAAATAAGCCAAACTCAGAAAGTCAAGGGTCACATTTTTTCTCTCATATATGGAAGCTAGAGAAGAAAAAGGAAAAGAAAGGTTGGCATGGGTGGGGTTTGGTTTGGGGTCTCATAAAAATGGAGGGGAGATCAGTAGAGGAAAGGGACACAACAAGGGAAGAGGGGTGGGAAAGGGAAAATGCTGGAGAATAATATTGAGCAAATTATATTTTTATATTGTGTGCATGTATAAATATGTAACAACAAATTTTACTACTATTTCTAATTATAATGCACCAAGAAAAAATGTGGGGGGGAATGATCTTTTAAGGGCTTACATTAGTCATGCCTTCCCTTGGGTTTTTATTACTAATTCTTTAAAATTCTTCAGATTAATAAGATTTTATTTGTTATGAGAAGTTTATTTAAACTCCTTTTGAAATTCTCAAAATTTAAAGAGTTTACACACAAAGACATGTAATTTAAGTCAGTGTTAACAGTTCTGTCTTGGGTTAGTCTAATGTATCATAGAAGAGCATGATAGCATACGTTACAGTGGTTTGGTAGGAATTTTATTCACAAACAACTGCTCCTATTGGGTGAAAACTGAGTAACTTTTTTGAGATTCTAAGGCAACACAGTTCTTTCTCCTACTGGACATATGGACATTTTGGTATCTAATCATTGGCTTTAATATTGTCTAACTATGGGGAGCAAGACCCCATTATCTTTACTATGTTTATTTATTTTAGAATATTTGGAATTTTGCTGATCTTTGTGGATGTGTATCTTGTTGTTTCGGACCTAATTTTTGCTGAGAGCAAAACATATATTTCTTTGGCATATCGTTCCACTTCTTTAGCTATTGCTTTATTTTTTGTCATGGATGTTCTTCTTCAAATATATGTAGTAGGGTAAGTGATTTTTTTTCATTTAAAGCTATTTTGTTCTGTTATAAGAAGCACCCCAAAATAATTAGCAGGTCAGCCCACCTAAATGTGCCTCTCTTTATCAAAATAGTTCTCCTTGAAGGCAGAGAAACAACAATCCAAACCCAGTTTTTCATAGATGGAGTTTTAATAGTATTATTATTGCAATTGGCACTACAGTCTCCAACAATATATTCTAGATGCTTCCTTTAATAGGTAAAGTTCTAAGGAATTAAAAAAGGGGCCAGGCAGCTAATGTGTCTGCATACGTTAAGAAGAGGATGTTTGTGAGGTACAAATATTAATACTTTCATTAAGACTTGAATTCCAAATAAGAGTTTATAGTATGTTAAATGCCAGATAATAGACCATGAATAATCCCTGCATCAACTAAAATGAAAACTTTTATTATGCTGTGGAGGAGATCTGAGGCATGTTCATCCCATCAGCAAGACTTAGTAGTAAGATAGTGATTGATTTTTCCTGCTTGCTGGTTTTCTGAGAAGGTAAGGAGTGAGCCAAGGTTTGGGGCTGGGCTGTTATGGAAGTCAGAGAGAAAGTTCTCCAGCCTCACTTTTTCCAGTATCTTAGTCCTTAAAAGTCTGGCTCCATTCCTTGGGGCTTGAGGTAAGGCTAAACATCATGGCAGAAGAGTGTGGTTGAGAGAAGCTGCTCAACATGTGGTTCCAGGAAGCAGAGAGAGGAACTTCACACCAGATACAAAATATATACCCCAAAGGCAAGCCTCCAAAGACCCACCTCCTTCAGCCACACCCTACCAGCCTACAGTTACCAGTTCATCCCCTATGAGGGGATTAACTCACTGATTAAGTTAAGGCTGTCTTAACCCAATCATTTCACCTCAACCTTCCTGGGTTGTCTCATATGAGCTTTGCAAGGCCACCTGTCATCCAAACCATAATATAGAGCATCTCAGAAGGCAGTTTGTCTCCTTTCCTGATAATTTTTTTTATCTTCATGCCTTTGATCTAAAGATAAAGTTTCCTGCTCCCAGCTTACTCAGAACCTGAAAGAGGCTGCTTCAAAATCAGAAGCTTTCCCTGGAGGACCAGTGCTCAGGTTTAAAAGAGCCAGTGTTGAGGAAGGTGTGGTGATTGGAAGTCTGCCTTTGCCTCCAGAGACCACACAAGCCCATTGGGATTCTAGTGTGGGTGCAAAGGCCAGACCATGAATTCAAAATAGTGGACCCTCTCCCCCTCACAAGCTCCTCACTGTCCCAAATGCTATAAGGCTGTGAGATACTCAGTTTCCACTATTAAACAATAGTACTCAGCATCCAATTTTTCTTCTCCCATCTACCTGGGAGAAAACAAAGCTTGTCTCTTGTTCAATGATTTGGTTATATCTCTTATTTACTAAGTTTAAATTGTCATGTTGTTGCTTTTACTCATGTGAATGTGTGTGTGTGTGTGTGTGTGTGTGTGTGAGTTTACTGCTTGAAAACTTTTCTATTAATGTTACATTTTCCCTTTAGTCTAGAGAATGAATTTTAAATAAACCATGAAAGTAGAATTTGTACTGAAGATTAGTGAAATTACTTGTGCTCTTTAAAATATTTCTATTCCTTCTTGGGGAGGATATAAACATATTTTATTTTATATTGCAGGAAACAACATTATTTTTCTGATATGTTTAATATCATAGATGCCATTGTAATTGTGGTGACTCTGGCATTTGAGATCATTTACATGTTTTACGACTTTAGGCTTCATAGTGGTATCCCCAGGTAAGAATCATATGACTTAAAACTCAAAGTTTTTCACTTCCTTCATTCTTTTTTTTTTCTCTTCATTCCATGACTTTGATTTTTGTATGCTCTTTTTAACTTTGAATGTTCTGGTTCTGTGCCAAAGAAGCTGCTTGAAAATGAAATGTTCTGATAAATTTCCACATATTTTGAAAAAATGGTGGCATTCAGGGCCAGTGAAAGGTCTATAAACTACATACCTTCAGGTGAAAAAAGAAGATGGCGTACACACAGAGAGTGGGGACTTGGCCTCTTGTACTATCTTCATTGCATTTTGAAATGCCCTCTTAAATTCACATTTGTGTTTCAACTATAAATTCCCTATACCTGAAGCTCTATATATCTCTCTGGGTTTTTCCTGTAACATAGAGTGTATTGATTTAAGCAGATGCAAAATTTGAGTGACTTCAGTCATAACTCCAAAACAGCACATGAAACAGGAAACCAGAAAGTGACATGGATACAATATAGGAAGAGTTTTGTAGTAGAATATTTGCAATAGAAATGAAGAAAGCTGAGGCAACATTAGAACCATTAGGGATTAGGAAAGTAAAACGTGTGTTCTCTCCATCTCTTCCCCTCTCTTCCTCCCCCCACTTTCTCCCTCCTCCTCTTTTTTCTTTTTACTATGGTAATGGGGAAGAATAAATGTATATTGGGATGTGGACATTGAGGGGCTTGCTTGGCTTATTCATCAGTCAAGTAGCTAGCTCCTTTTGGTAACCTAGCTTCTCACAGCTTCAATTCAGGACTCAACTATATGTGTTATATGACAGACTTTTGGAGTTGGAAAATAATTGGAGCCAATATGGTCCTCTAACAGGCAACCCCGGCATCACTTGAGAACTTGCTATAAATGCAATAAAAGCACATCTATCCCAACCCTAGACTCACCAAATTAGTTATTCTGGGACCTGAAACCAGGTGATTCTTGTTTATGTTTAAATTAGAGACCACTAGTCAGTAGTTCTCTGCTATGGTGTTTCTGATGGTAGGAGAAATAACAACCAGCACTCTTGGGAAGTATCTCAGCCTGCTGCCTGCCTGATGAGCACTTAGAAGCCATAGTGAACCCCTGTTACTAATGGGAGTAGTAATACAGGCAAGCAACAATCCTTAGTTCATTTTGTTGGGTGAAAATGAAAAACATGCACAAAAATGAAATCCACAAAATCTAAGAGTCCATTTTATTACTTTCTCTGGACCAGAAATTTTCAACCTTAGCATTATTAACATTTTAGGCAAAAATTCTTTGTTACAGGAGAGGGCAGTGTTTAGCAACATTCCTGGCCTCTAATCACTAGATATAATACTCACATACATATATACACAACAGTTGTGACAACCAGAAGTGTTCCAGACATTGTCAAATATCCTCTAGGTGAGTGGCAGAGGTGGGGTGAAGCAAGATTTCCCTGGCTAAGAACTGTTGCTTTAAACTTAATACAGGACTGGAGTTAATAGCTCAGTGGTAGAGTGCTTGATTATTATGTAAGAGGCACTGGGTTTGATCCCTAGCACCATTTTTTTAAAAATGTATTAAACAATCCATGCTGACAAAAGCTTGTATCTGAAGTAAAAATGTATATTTAAAATTTATCTATAAATTTATTCAGATTCACAATTCTATTTCGACCTCTACGACTTATCATTCTGGTCAGAATGTTTCATCTGGCTCATCAAAAAAGAGAGCTTGAAAGGCTGACCAGAAGACTGGTGAGTGAGTAAAACATGCTTATTTTGCAGTGGGGATATAGCTCATCGGTAGAGTACTTGCCTAGCATGCGCAAGGCCCTGGATTCAATCCTTAGTACCACACATACATACACACATTCCTTTTATATTTCAGAAAAACCGAGGGTTATACATATTTATGTAATGCTCTTTATGTTTATGTTGGTTTATATTTTACACATTGTATAACTTTTAAATTCCAGGTTTCAGGAAACAAAAGGAGATTCACAAAGGATGGATTTGACCTGGACCTCACTTATATTACTGGTTTGTGAAGCTCAACTGTTGATTTATTTATATTAATTTCATACTATTCTTGTGAGTAATAATATTTTCTTTTGTTTTTGCCTTTCTAAGTTATGTTCTTTTAAATTATTCTTTACTCATGAAGACATATGCCCTGTCAATAGAATTTTTCATTCACTTCAAATCATGGCTGCTTGGTTGTAGTACAGTCAGTGGAATGTATTTTTAGCTGACTCTATTTGAGTTTGATTTTAGAATTTTTTGAGTTGTAATTGTTATTCTGGGTTCTAAGGACCCCAGAGAGACTCCTTTTCTTTCTCAAACTCCCGAGAATGAGGTCACCTGGAGTTTCCACCACCACTAGAGCCCAGACTTCCTGGTTTTTCTTTGGTGTTCAAGATAAGAAGTAAATTCCAACAACAAGGGGAGCTCTAGACTGAGGGCAACACCAATCTGTGGCATATGGATAGAACAAATTTAGGCTCAGGAAGACCATGTAAGTTCAATGGTCATTTTATTGAATACCTAAATATATTATCTTTATTCATCTGAGATTGTTAGCTTTTTTTCTCTACCCAAAAAGTTCTTTTCTATGAAAAAAGGAGTCTGATTATGTGTAGATTAAATTTTTGTATATTGTTTCATATCTATAATGACATTTGTAATAGTGATTACTTTGACTTCCAGAGCGTATTATTGCCATGTCATTTCCATCTTCTGGAAAGCAGTCTTTCTATAGGAATCCAATTCAGGTAAGGATATTCAAATACAAATATTCATTTCTCAGTGAACATAGACAGTGAAGTCATAAGGTTAATATTGACCCAAAGATGGCAGTGCTCTTCTAAAAGTTCATTCTTGGGGCTGGAGCGGTGGCTCAGTGGTTACGGTGCTTGCCTTGCATGCACGAGTATGCGGGTTCGAACCCCAGCACCATATACACAATGAAGTGTCAGAGCAACAAAAGTCCATGAAAAACTAAATAGAATTGATTCTGTCTTTCTCTTAAAAAAATAAATAATAAAAAAATAAAAATTCATTCTTTCATGTAAAAAATCATAATGGTTTGATATCAATTTGATTCTGTTATTTACAAACTACTTGAAAACATATTGGTTTATAACAGCAACCATTTATTTCACTCATGACATGTGATTTGTGAATCTGGATTGGTCTTAACTGGGTGGTTCTGATGATCAGGGACAGAACTAGGTATCTACTTGGACTCACTCATGCATCTCTGGGTAGCTACTAAGTTATCCAAGGACTGGCTAATCTAAAATGGTTTAGCTAGATGGCTCTAAATGGTGCCTCTTCCCAAGGCAGACTAGGTCAACCTTGTTCACATGGTAACAGTAGTAAGAATCCCAGGAACAGCAAGCAAAATAATGCAAAGCTTCCTACAACCCAGGCTCAACACTAGTATAATGCGGCATTTACTTCATTCTATTGGCCAAAGCAAATTACAAAGACAATTTGTATTCAAGGAGTAGAAAATGGACTCCATCTCTTGATGGGAGGAATTGCAAAGAATTGCAGTCATTTTTTATAGTTTATCAGGAAGAAGGAAGGAAAACATAGCAAAAATGAATACTTTTGCTTGGGAATGCTAAATTACAGTGGAAAATAGTTTGGGGGCTCTCTGATTGACTGAATTAATTTCTTTTTTTTTTAATTTTTTTATTAGAAGTAAATAGAGATACAATTAAGGGGGAAACATTTTCAAACCATCAGTAACCAACGTATATATACTTTGTTATCCGGGGTAATGCAAAAACATGAATGGCCACCTTGGGTTTCACCTGTTGCAGTTTCCCCCAAAAGAACTCTTGCGTTAAATGGGTATCTCGTGGAGGAATGACATCTGCTTCTGAGATAGTTCCCCCATATTCCCATTCTCCAGTCTCCTATGAGTTCTTCATGCACCCTCCACCCTCCCCATTCCCCTCCCTACACCTCTGAGTATCCTAGGGTGCCTTCCCCCTCTTACACTGACAGTCATACGATTTGAAGATATTGTTAGGTTAGCTGTCTAACCTACTGCTTCCCCATGTATTCTAGCCTCCACTAATGAGAAAAACCATATGGCCCTTTAGTCTCTGAGATTGGGATACTTCACTGAGCATAATTCTTTCCATCTCCATCCATTTGATATCAAAAGCCATAATATCTTCTCTAAAGGCCGAGTAGTATTCCATTGTATATATGTACCAAAGCTTTTGTATCGACTCGTCGAGTGAGGGGCTTCTGGGTTGGTTCCATAATCTAGCTATAGTAAATTGAGCTGCTATAAACATTGAGGAAGCCACATCACTACAATATGCTGATTCTAACTCTTTTGGGAAAATACCCAGGAGTGGGATAGTTGGGTAGTAAGGTGGTTCCATCCTTAATTTTTTGAGGATTCTCCACAGTGCTTTGCACAGTGGCTGAACCAGTTTGCAGTCCCACCAGCAGTGTAACAGTGTTCCTCTTTTCCCACAGCCCCTCCAGCATCTGTTATTGTTAGAATTTTTCATTTTTGCCACTCTAACAGGAGTGAGGTGGTATCTCATTGAAGTTTTGATTTGCGTTTCCCTTATAGCTAATGATGTAGAGCATTTTCTCATATATTTATGGGCTTTCTGAACTTCCACTGGAGAGAAGTTCCTTTTGAGTTCTTTAGCCCATTTATTGATTGGATTATTTGTGAGTTTGGACTTTAGTTTCTTTAGTTCCCTGTATATTCTGGATATTAGCTCTCTGTCCGAGGTATAGCAGGCAAAGGTTTTCTCCCATTCTGTAGGTTCTCTCTTGATGCTCTTGACTAGATCTTTGGCTGTACAGAAACTTTTTAGTTTAATTGCATCCCATTCATTTATTCTTGATTTTACAGCTTGAGCCATGGGAGTTTTGTTAAGGAAGTAGCTGCTGACTCCTATATGCTGTAGTGATGACCCACCTTCTTTTTCTAGTAAGCTTAAAGTTGTTGGCTTAATATCCAGGTCTTTGATCCATTTTGATTTAATTTTTGTGCAGGACGAAAGATAAGGATCCAGCTTCAGTTGCCTACATATGGCTGTCCAGTTTGT
>PVKS010019595.1:6675-38240 GCA_004027875.1 Aplodontia rufa
ACAGTTTTTGGATCCATTCTTCCTGTGAGGGACACCGGGGTTGTTTCCATAGCCTAGCAATAGTAAATTGTGCTGCTATGAACATCGATATTGCTGTGTCACTGTAATGTGCTGATTCTAAGTCCCCTGGAAAGATACCCAGGAGTGGAATAGCAGGGTCGTATGGTGGAGTCATCCCTAGTTTTTTAAGGATTCTCCAAACTGGGAAAGCAATGTTCTTATCATGAGGAACAGGAAGTTGGGACTGAGAGAATTCTGTACAAACCAACCTTGTTAAAATAATTCTTATCTTCCTCCAGCCTCCACCATCATTGACTTCTCCACAATTGCATTTCTTTGTTCAATTTAATTTAAAAGCACTTAGATTTCACCCTTTTCTTTGGTCTTCATTTCCTACCCAGGACTTCTATATCATATGCAAAACACGTTGGTATGCTTTTCTCCTGTTGATCTGTTTTGTGTTGATTAAATTCTCTCCCTTCTTGCGATGGCTCAGGCTCAAAGACAATGTCTTTGCCCTGCCTTACGTGAGCACACCTGTACTGGGCTGAGGTTTAATCCCCAGCAGCTGGAACAGCATGTGTTTTGGAAGAAGTGCTCTACAAACGTTTGTGCATGAATGAATCCACCACCTGCTCAGCTAACTCCGTGCTGGGCTGACAAGAGATGGAAGAAACCATCTGTAAAGAGCAGAGAAAACACCTGCACGCCTCCCTGGGCGCGCCCCACTAAGCAGCAGGAACAGTGATCTTATTGAGTCCCTTTGGGATTCCAGGGCTCTGAATGAGCAGCATTTGCTAAGTGCACAGGGCCCCTGTGTGTTCATATACTGTGCACATCCATGGAACTTCCTCTTCTGCCCTTTCTCCCAAGAGGACAAATGCAGAAGTGGCCAATGTCTCCCCCAGGATGGCCATCATCCCATCCATACCGTCCTTTGTGGAAAAAAATACTGAAGCAGGAAACTCTGCCTCTCCCATTTCCTCTCACAGAGGAGGCTGCTGAATGTCCTAGGGTCTGCAGTACATCTGATGGCCAGGGCAGATCTGAACGTGTCATCCACCCCTCCGTCCATCACAAATCGAAGGTCATTTAGATTAGCCTGGTGACACAAGTGTTAATTTCCTTCATTTGGCCTGAGCCTGTGATTCTTGGGAGCTGGAGCAGAGCTTCCAGATGCAGGATAAGAATGGCAATGACACCTGTTTATGCTGGCTCAGCCCCTTCTACAGAGCCTGGCACAGGGTAAGCACTCAACAGGAGCCAGCTGCTTCCACTACTGTCTACACCCCCAGCTGGAAGGAGAGAACTAGCCTGTAAAATAGACCCAAATTTGAGATTAAGAAAGATTAAGCAATTTACTGAAGGTTACACAGCCAGAAGCCATTCCTCTATGGGACTGGTAAGTCTTGGAGTATCTTACTTCAATTTATTCGTCTTATTTTACATGAACAATGGGATTTTTCTAAGAGGAAAGATGGTACTCCCTGACTCCCCTTTCTCCAGGTGGCTCACTCAGATAGTGAGCTAATTCATCCATCCTGTATCTCCTAATAGCCTTAATGAAACAATAAAAAGACAAATACCCCAATTCAAAAATGAGCAGAGAATCCAAATAGACATTTTACCAAGGACAGCATACAAATGGCCAATAAAGGCATAACAATGTTCAATATTATTGGTCATCATAGAAATGCAAATCAAAGCATAACAAGACACCTCTTTGCATCCACTAGGATGGCTATAATAAAAAATTCAGATAATAGCAGGGTTGGTGAGGGTGTGGGAAACCCTTGTGCACACTGGTGGGAATGCATGATGGATCAGCTGCTTTGGAAAATATTTTAAAGTTGCTCGAATGATTAAACATGAAGTTAACATCTGATCTAGCATTTCACTCCTAAGTGTGTACCCAAAAGCAATGAAAACACATGCACACAAACACTTGTGCATGAATTTTTATAGAAACATTATTCATAACATCCAAAAGTGGAAACAACTCAAGTGTCCACCATCCAGTGAATGAATACATTAAGTGTGGCTGTCCACACAACATAACATTAGTCTGCAGTGAAAAGGAACCAAGTACATGCTACAATGTGGAGGAACCTGGAAAACATCGTGCTTAGTGGGGAAAGCCAATCACAAAGTGCCACCAATAGTATTGACTCCATTTTTATGAAATGTCTAGAATGGGCAAATCTCTACAGACAGAAAAAGATTGATGCTTCCAGGGACTAGGAGGAGGAGAGAAGAAGGGGAGAAAAGAAATGAGGGATGGGGTTTGGGTAATAAAAAGTCTCTTTTGAGGGTTATGAAAATGTTTTAAATTGACTATGGTGGTGGTTCCAATATGCTAATATCCATTGAATGAATACTCAAAATGGGTAAAGCTGTATGGTACATGAAATTTATCATTATAAAGTATTTTTAAATACTGAAATATATATATATATATATACACACACACACCAGGGATTGAACCCAGGTGCTTAACCACTGAGTCACATCTCCAGCCCTTTTTTATTTGTTTATTTAATTTTGAGACAGGATCTTGCTAAGTTTAAGTCTTGCTAAGTTGCTGAGGCTGGCTTTGAATTTGCAATCCTCTTGCCTGAACCTCCTGCACTGCTGGGATTACAGGCTGAAACACCCAGCTGAAAACATTTTAGTAAGCTATTCCTAAGGGGGCACAGAATCTATCATTTTTTAATTATTTGTTTTATGAGATTTTAATTAAAATATATCATTTATAATCAAAATTACACCTGATTTTTTTAAAGTTGGTATGATTTTGAATGATGTGGGGTTTGATTCCCAACTGTACCCACAGCCAAACAATGTGACATTTTGAAAATCATTTGTCAAATGGAGCCAGGGGATTCCTTGGCTCACAAAACTGTAGGTCCTGAAGGAAGAGACCAGGAAGTCCAATCAGGATCCCTGCTCAGCTCTGCCCTTCTCTGGACGGTTCCTCCTCCAGCAGCAAGCAAGGTGGCAGCACTTCTAGGCTTATCTGTGCACCCCAAGTTCCCTAGGACAAGAAAGGGAGTCTTTAAAGGGTCTCAAGAGAGCCAGAAACCTTCTTCACAGAAACACCCAGCAAGATCTCTTTCTTGGTGAAATTGGGCCCTACTACATCCTTCTCTGGAAGAAAACAGAAGCTAGGCAGGACAGGTACAGAGAGGCTTTTATTATTTGTTTTGTTTTGTTTTTTGGGTATTGTTGTTGTTTGTTTTTTAGAAAAATAAGACGATTTGATGAATAAAAAAGAGGAGTGGACAGATGGCTCATAAATGCAACGAAGCAAATAGACTAAAATGTTAGTGGAAATACCCAGGTGATGGATAGATGTGTGTTCACTGTAAAATTCTTCGAACTTTTAAGAATCTTTAAGACTTTTCATAATTAAATTCTGAGGAAAAGGGAGAGAGATGACTACTGCATTTCAAAATTGAAAATAACTCGCCCCACGCTGTGTAGCTCCACACGCCCTCCTTTCCTGTCTAAAGGTGTTAGCAAGCCACCTTGCAGTCCTGCCTAGTGGCTCGGTCCCGATGGGAGCAGGTAAGACATTTAGACCGACACGGGTCCACTGTGCAGTGAACAGGACAAACCGCGAGCAGCTTTGCCCGAGAGGCTGGAGAACACGAGGGGTCTCGCCGCCAGAGGGCGCGCCGGCAGCGTCCTGTGCGCGAAGTCCCCAGAGCGCGCCAGGCTCCCAATTCCGCGCCAGGGGCCCGCGGCTTCTGCAATTTACAGAAAACTGCCCTTCAAACAGGACTGCATCTGCGCCTACTCAAAGTCCTCGGAGACAGTCTGAAAATAAAACGGGAGTTGAAGTGCGAAGGATATACATTTCATTCCGAGCAGAGGCTGCCCAAGGAGGGATTCCCTGGCTCTCAGCTATCACAGCAGCTTTTCAGATGGATTCCATACTTCCTTGCCCGTTGCCGCATTAACACAGGAAGTCAACGTGTCCTGGGCTGAGGTGGCAGCTAGGTGTGCTTCTTGAGACTTCACCAAGCAGCTCCCGAGGAGCCTGCCCACTCCGCGCACCAGCTTCCTCCAGGGCATAGAGACCTATGCTAGCCTTGAACCCTGTCTCAACCTAAACCAACCGTGGCTCCCACCTACCCAAGTATTTTCTGAGACTGTCTGGGGCCCCAGCCACCAGGGAAACAGACGTAAATAACTAGTCACTCCGCATTTTAAAATCATAATTAAGGCTTGAGTTATACCTCAATGGCGCAGCGCTTGCCTAGCACCTGTGATCCTTTTGCACCGCAAAAAATAAAGTGAAGTATTCTGCTCATCTGCCAACTTTAAAAAATATTTTTTTAAATCACTCCCTCGAATTTTCCTTTTTGTGTAGCCACATATTAAAAGTCTCCGAGATTGTCCCTAGAGGGCTGAACCACGTGTCCCCATCCCTCCACCCAACAGGCAAGCTGGAGCCTGTGGAGCCAGCAGCCAGCCCAATGGGAGCCTCGGCATCCTCCTAGGAGCCTCCTCAGAGCTCTTTAAATATTGACTACCTTATCTTCCCCCAGTAGGGAAGCAGGATCATGCCCACAACTCATTTCCTGACTTTAGACCTGCCAGATTGGGAGGAGCGGGGATCAGAATCATGTGGAAAATTGGTTAGAGAGGTTGGTATGCACCAGAGTTAGAGTCCTATTTCTTCAATTGTTTTAAATATTTTTATTCACCATTTATAACGTGATATGCTTAAGAAATAAGATAAGCATGAAGACAATTAAATTTGTCCAAGAACCCATCCTGAGATAAGCTCACATAACATTTTGGTGTATTGTCCACTGAAATTTTCATTTCTATTATCTATTGGTACATATGTCATTTTCCCATCAAGGTTATGTTAACTACACTATTTGTAACTTACTTGTATCACTCAATAGTAATCACAAGAACCTTTCAACCATTAAAGGATAGTTATCAAGAAAAGGCAAAATCATGACTGTCCTAATGAGATAAAGTGAATACTTGTTTAAAAATTCATTTAACTCATTATTAATGAGAGAACCATTAGGTTACAACTAGTTCAAAGGAGCAGTCAAACACACACACACTTATAGATCAGGAAGACTGAAATGGATTTGCAAATGAAGGGAGTTGAATGCACCTCCACTGGATGGAATTTATTTGTGTGTTTGTAAAGAGCTATTTGCATGCTCATCGTTCTCTGCAATTTATGAAATTACAAAGTAGCTCAAAGTGGGGGGAGTGCTAGGGAAGGATATTGGCCAAATTATATTGTTATACTGTGTTCACACATGAATACGTAACAATAAATCCCATCATTATATACAACTATAATGCACCAATAAAAAAAATATGTAAAAAAATTTTTAAATAGCTCAAAGGCAGGGCTAGAGTGGTGGCTCAGCAGTTACCGTGCCTGCCTGTCAAGCACAAGGACTCTGTTTCCAACCCCAGCACCACATACAAAACTAAATTTCGAGCAACAAGGACCACATGAAAAACTAAATAAAATTGATTCTCTCTCGCTCTTAAAAAAAAAATAGCTCAAAGGCCATGAAAGACAGAGCCCCCATAATCTGAATCCACTACCAAGTTGAGTGTTTTATACCATGCTTAGCTCCCAGCTGAAGCTCACAATTTTCCCTATGCTACGTAAGCAAACATGTATCTGTGCTCTCTTTCTAATGGGCATATATTTTTATTATGTAGATATTCTATGATTTATTTAGCAAACTGTTGTCAAACTCAGAGTTGTTTCTAATTTTTCATTGGGAGTTGGGCAAAGTAACACACAGAAGGAGACTGAATGGAAGGATGACTGGAGTCCACAAGTTCAAGACCAGCCTGGGCCCTCATCTCAAAAAAAAAAAAAAAATCCAATTTTCCGTTAGTATAAACAATGCAAGAATAGTTCCTTTATATGTATACCTTTACTATTATCTGATTTATTCCTTCAAATAAACTCCTAGAAATGGAAGACCTGAGGTGGAGAATGTACACTTTAAAAAAAAAAAAAAGAGAGAAGGACAGTGAGAGAGAGAGAGAGAATCAATTTTTATTGAGTTTTTCTCATGGCTTTCATTGCTCTGACACTTAGTTGTGTACGTGGGTGCTGGGGTTTGAACCTGTTTACTTGCGCATGCCGGGCAAGCGCTGTAATCGCCTAGCCACCGCTCCAGCCCGAATATACACATGTTTAAGGTGACCAATACAGGTAGACAAATGGATGGCCTTTGCAAGCATCTCTAATGCACTTCAAATTCTACCTGAAATGCAAATGCTTTCAAGTCTGATATAAGACTCAGAAATTTTATGCTCCTTTGGCAAGAAAGGATTCCTTGCACTGAAATTCAAATGCATCTCTGTGAGATTATTCATTAATAAGCCAGGCATGGTGGCACCAGCCTGTAACCCCAGCAGCTCAAAAAGCTGAACCGGGAGGTTCCCAAGGTCAAAGCCAGCCTCAGAAGTTTATCGAGGCCCTGAGCAACTTAGCAAGACCCTATCTCAAAATTAAAAAACACAGTTTAAAAAAGGCTGGGGATGTGACTCAGTGGTTAAGTGCCCCTGAGTTCAATACCCTATATCAAAAAAACAAAAAAGGTGGGGGGGCTGGACAGCATTTGCCTGGCAAGCACGAGGACATGAGTACCGAGTACATGTACAGCACCATGTATACAACGAAGTGTCTGAGGAATGAAAGTCACATGAAAAGCTAAATAAAGAGTGCTTCTCCCTCCCTCGCTCTCTCTCTCTCTCTCTCTCCCCTCTTTCTTAAAAAAAAATTATTCACTAAGGAAAGCAGCGTGAGGTTACTGGGGAATTCAAACACATGCCCAGGTAATTCAACTTAGCACAATTCTGCAATTCCCTCTTTCACAGCCTGCCCTTAATATTACACTCCCCACTCCATCTCCAGCACGGTATAGCCCTCATTCCTACCTGGCACATTTTCCTTAGAAGCATAGGGAGAAAAAAACAACAAAAAAGTCCCTCTGAGCATCGGACTTCTGAGGATCTAAACTGCTGCATCCCTAATTGTTCCCAGTTAGGAGTTATTTCCCAGCTCTTCTGAGATTTATCTGGAGCATCTTATTCAAAATTAAACAGATACATCCCTCAGACAGGGGTATTGGGAGAATTTGACAATGCAGAACTTTGTCTGAGCCATGTTCTCCGAGAAAACAGAGAGTGAAGGAATTCTTCCTAGACTTTTGTGTTCCAAAATCCTCCCACTCTCTTCCATTTTGGGAAATGGCTTACTGCAAAGAACCAGCTTTCCCAACATGTTGACTTCATTTCCTTTGGGATATACCCAGTAGTGGGATTGTTGAATTGCATGATAGTTCTATGTTTTTTTGTTTTTGAGGAAACATACAGTATCCAGGATATGGAATCAAACCTAAATATCCATCAAACAGATGAGTGGATACAAAAAACAAGGTTCTTATAAAGAATGAAATACTATGCAGCCATAAAAAGGCATGAACTCTTGTCATTTGCAACAACATAGATGAAGCTGGAGGCCATCACTAAGTGAAATAAATCAGGAGCAAAAAAACAATCACTGCATGATCTCATTCTTAAGTGAAAGCTTAAAAAGTGTAAAAGTATAGAGTAGAATGGTGATTACCAGAGATGGGATAGTGGGAAGAGAGAGGAAGGGGCAGAGGTCAGTCAATTGGTATTAGTTATAGACCTCCATGACACAGCAGGGTAAATATAGTTTTAAAATGCATTATCTATCTTAAAATAGAAGAGAGGAATTTGTAATCACCAAAAAGAGATGATAAAAGTTTCAAGTGATGGATACATCCATTGTTGATCAAGTACATAAATAAAAACATCACATTGTACTTCATAAACAGCTACAAATATGACATGTCAATCAAAAAGAATTTCAACTGTCTTCCCTGTTTGACTTAGATAAGACTTGCTCTCCACTCTCTCTTGATTCCCTGAGACTCACAGATGACCTCCTAACTTAACTGTGGAAAGGCCAGTCCTGGGCCCTTATGTCTCCCACTCCTTGTCTCATAAATGATTGACTGAACTGTTTGTCCCCTTGAAATAGACCCAGAAACAAGCATTTCTTGCTGAGCTGACTGAGACACCCCCAAGTTCAAAGTCAATTCCGACTGTAAAGTCATCCCATCCACATTTCAGCTGCTCCCTGCTGTCAGAGTCTGAGGGGGAACCACCTGCCACTCAAGGTACTCTCTGCTGCCAGTCTGGAGTGTTCTCCCGAGGCCCAAACAAAGTAATGTCCCATTCGTTCAGGATGGAGACTTGGGGTGCAACAGGGAAGCCTTGGACAAACCTTTTGCCTTCAACCCTGCCTTCCAGAAGCACAACAGGAAGGGTGCAGCGGGACACATAAGCTTCCTAGCAATTCCTTGGAAAAGCTGAGACACATCTATCTGTAGCCTGGGACCACCCTGTCCCAGGGCCAGTGGCCACCCCTCTGCCACCTCCTTTCCGTTAGTCTCTGCCCACTTCCTTCCACTTCCAGGGACCACTGTAATGTGTAGGCTCTGCTGATCGTCCTGGGACAGGATAGGGACTGCGGGGAGGGAATCTTCCCACAGAAGGAGAGTGGGCTGGCTTCCGCACAGAATGTGCTTGCAGGTCATAAAGAGGTCACAGGAGAGCCAGACTTGGCCGCACCCTCTCACTTGGGATGCTGCCGCCTGCTCACCCTTGAACCTAGCCCTCAGGGGGGTCTCAGGTGAAAGAGCAGGAAGGGCTGTGGCAGGGAAGACACAGGAGGAACGTAGGCCACCTGGGCAGGGGGGACAGTTTGCTCATGCAGTCCTCTTGTGGGGCTTCTACTGAATGAACAGATATTTATGGAGAACATTGAGGAAAAAAATGAGTGAATGAGAGAAGACAGAATCCCCGCACTCTCAGAACTCCTGGACAAGATGAAGACTCAGCCCAAATACCTGTAGCAGGATCATATACAAGAGATGCTTTTAAAAATTCTATGAAAATGAAGGAAAGAAGAAAATCAATCTGGCAAGGGTACAGGTTCAGCCTGGTCTTTGAGAGTCTTGGTGCAAATTAGAAGGAGCTTACCCTGGCAGGCTCCAGGGCCCTGGGCTTAGCAAACAAAGAGCAGCCTGGATTTTAACACCACCCCACCTAGGGAAAGGCCCTTGCCCTTCAGCTAGGAGCCCTAGGACAGGACTCTGCCTGCTTCTCTGTGGGTGGCAGGAGAAGATGGCTTTTGAGTCTGCCGGAGGGACAGAGAGGATGGTGATGGGTAGAGATGGGTGGGGACACACAGTTGATAGGATGGTAAGGTAGGAGGCTTCAGGCAGAAGGATGGGTGGAAGGGAAGAGCATCCAGGAAGACAGACAGGAAGAGCTCCTGCTGGGAGTTCTGCAGGCCCTGGAAGGTCTCAGGGGGGTTACTTGTGGGGTGAGTCACTCCTAGGTCACATACCCAGACCAGCCAAGCAAGTCAGCCTAGTGACTCAGCCCAGGCCTGAGAGCTATAATGGGCTGAATTGTGTTCCCTCAATATTCACAGCTTGAAGCCTTAACCCTCCAGTACTTAAAAATGTGACTGTAGTTGGTGAAGAGGTCTTTCAAGAGGTAACAAGTCTACAAGAGGTCACAGGGTGGGCTCCAATCCAGTGGGACTTGGAAGAGGAGGAGACACGAGGTATGTTCACACACACACAGAGTACTGACCACATGAGGACACAGTGAGAAGAGGACCATCCAAAAGCCAAGAAGAGGCCTCAGGAGGCGCCAACCCTGCCAACACCTCAGTCTTGGACTCCATCCTCCAGACTGAGAGCAGTAAGTTTGTCGTTGAAGTTCCCCAGTGCTTTGTTGTGGCAACCGTAGCAGACGAATGCGAGAGTCATGGTCAGACTTCAAACCCACTCACTGTGCATGCGGAATGACTCACTCAGCCTCTCTGTTTCCTGATCTGATTGTGAGACAAAGAAATACATTCCACCCAGGGCAGCAACGAAGTTGAAGGGAAATCTTATGTATGAAAACGGCGTAAGTGTTGACAGTAAAAGTGTTGCTTCTAAAAAGAGGTATAGGCACTTGGGGATGAGGAAGGGGAGAGTTCACGGAAGGAAAACAATGAGAAGTGCAATTAACATGGGGGATAATAGGGGAATATGGAACCATGGGGAACCCAAAGCGGGGAACCATGGAATGGCATCAGCCTTGGCTTGCTCTGTCATTGTACATTTATTCTTGATTGTATGACAATGATTCCCTCCTAATTGTAAGACTATCTTTAACGAATTAAAAAAAAGAAAAGAACGACGATGGCACAGATAAGGATCTGGGTTTGTTGCTTTCGTACTGAGGACTGAACTCAGAGATGCACTACCACTAAGTTACATCCCTGGTCCTTTCTGGTTTTTTTTGAGACAGGGCCTTGCTAAGTTGCCCAGGCTGGCCTTGAACTTGTAATCTTCCTGCCTCAGCCTCCCAAGTAGCTGGGATTACAAATATGCACCACTGTGCCCAAGAACTTGTTTTTGTATTTATTCTTGTATCTTCCTTTTACATTTCTATTTTTATATTGGTTTTAATAAACATAACACCTTATTATTTACATAAAACTAATTAAAAAACATCCTTCTACATTTCTGCTTTGCACATGGTCTTAGTGCACATCATATATAAATGCAGTGCAAGATGTAAATGATACATGAAAAGACAAATTCGCCTCCAGTAGATGTGCATGATTTTTAAGATTTGCTGGTGAGAACAACATTGTCGCCAATACTTTTTTGTATCCATTGGTCGGTGAGGTTGGGGAAGAGGGAGGAAAGTGACCGTGTTAGATGTCATGGGAAGATTGGATTTTAGTGAGGGATGGCCATGCATGTGTGCCCGCTCTGCCCTCTGGACCAGTCTGAGACCTTTACAATGGAGGCTCAGGAATATGCTCATGAGATTCTGCCCACTATTCTGAGACCCACTGGTGCAGACGCTGGCATGCACCGGATTCTTCAGGTAGTCCCCTTCTGTGGTCATATTGGCAAGCAAACTATGAAGAGTGGGCAAGCAGAAACAAGAATAAGAAAGGAAGAAGAGGTGGAGGCTGTCTGGGGGTTGCAAATGATAGGCTAGAGACCTGTGAGGCTCCCCTGAGATCTTGCAGAAGAGGTGGAAGATGCTGTGTGTTGCAGGGTCTGTTCTTGTTTGGGTAGATGAGTGACTCAGAACCTGTAATTTGGGCACCAGGGGTAAATATGACTTCATTTCACAGTCACGGAGAGATGAACAGATGAGTCTAGTGCCTGGGGGAATTCAGTGATTGGAACCCACATGGTGCCCAGAGGGGACCATGAGCGACTTGGGGAATCGGGCTGGCATTGCGTTCATCCATGAAGGCAGAGCTTGAGAAACAAAACACAAACCAGCCAACCTGAGAGCTTGGAATACAGGTTTTGTTCAGAAAAAAATAGCCTGGGCTTTGGCTTCAGAGAAACTGGGTACAAATCTTCAGCTCTGTGACCTTGGGCAAGTCACTCACTGTATCTGAGCATCAATTGTTTCATCTGTAAAACAGGAATGTACTCTTTCTAAGGCAAAAAAGGAGGGAGATGCATTTACCACCCCCAAACCTCTAACACCCCCACATTCTCTGGGGAATGACATTCAGAGAACAAAGTCTTCCAGCTCCAGCAAGGCCCCAGAGCAGAACACCAGTCAGCTGGGCAGTGACCTCAGTTCCTCCCTCGACATATGGCAAGAGGCATGGGGCTGGCCAGGCAGGTCTGCAGAGGCCCTTCTGGGGTGCTCTTGTTCCACTGCTGGTCACAGCTTCCCCATGCATGTACAGACAGGGCCTGCCGCTCTCCTTCCCAACCAAAAGGAGAATGCTCCTCAGGCCTCGAGAAGCTTTGTAAAGAACCGTGTTTGCCATTGGCAACTTGCGCCCCCATCCCGCAGAGTGCCAGATGGCCCATCAGCTCTGCCACATCCTTCCGGGTGCCCGCTGACAGACTAAGTAGACTCCCGTTCTCCCAGCTCCTGCCCCCGACAAGGAGAACACTGCCCTCTCCCTCTTCTTCCTGCTCCACTCCCACTCCCTCCAGCTGCATGGACACAGCCAGGGCTTCCTTTTGCTGGGCCAGGCAACTGTGCCCTGGGCTTAGGCAGAGCTCTGAAAGACGGAGGAGTCACCCATCTCCACAGCCTCTCACAGAGGCCCAGGGTGTGGCAAGAGAGGCTTTCCTGGAAGAATGATGCTCTTTAAAAAAAAAAGTCACTCATCCCAAAACTGAGGACTCAAAAACAAGGAAAAGAAGAGTCTCCACTCAATTCTGTGTGGATTTATTGGGTATCCACTCCAAGCTAGGCCCCGCCTAGGCAATGAGGATATAGTAGGTCAGGGAGGAGGAGCTCAAGGAGCTCCATCAGCTGAGGCCATTTCCAAATGATGTGGAGTAGTCCCAAGTGTACAAAAGACAAAAGCCCTAGAGTCTCTGGTGGAGAAGCCAGAGCGGTAACCACACCTCACCCCAGGACCCCAGGGTGTCCTCAGAACACCATCCAGGGTTCACTGTGAGCTCCCAAAAGCAGTAAGGGCTGCCGTTTAATGAGCACTTAATTTAGGGCAGACGCTCTTCCAAAATCATTAGCCCATGACCATGAGGTAGGAACTGCGATTCCCATTTTACAAATGAAAAGGGAGCACGGAGAAGGAAGTCACTGCCCGCTGGGCTGACTCAGCCTATGGCTTACGCTTCCACCTGGCTGAGCCACTTCACAGAGCCCCCTCATCGGCAGGAAGCACAGCGCAAGAACCCCGGACCCTGTGTATTTGTGGCTTCCACATCCATGGATTCAACCAACTACACAGCTAAAATACAGTATTTGGTCACACTGAACATGGATTAAAAAAATAATAGATAATAAATAATAAAAGACAGTATTCGGGGGAAATTTCACCATACCCAACATGTGCACACTTTTTCTTGTCATATTCCTTAAGCAATATAGTATAACAACTATTTACGTAGTGTTTGCATTGTATTTCTTTAAGAGAGAGGGACAGTGTGTGTGTGTGAGAGAGAGAATCAATTTTATTTAGTTTTTCACATGGCTTTTGTTGCTCTGAGACTTTGTTGTGTATGTGGTGCTGGGGTTTGAACTCGCGTACTTGTGCATGCTGGGCAAGCGCAGTAACCGCTGAGCCACTGCTCCAGCCCCCTGTATTATGTTTTATAAGTCATTTAGTGATGCCTTAAAGTATACAGAAAATTCTATGCAAATACTACACACAGTATTTCACACAAAGGACATGAGTATCCATAGAGTTTGGTTTCCCTTGAGTCCTGGACCCAAACCCCCATGTACATCCCACGACATCAGAAGCCGTTCTGATGATGGTGGGAACGATACGTAGTCAGTTCACGTGTCTTATGGGGATCACATGTTCTTCCTGCAGGGGATGGCTTGTTGCTCTACATTTTTTTTCTTTATCTTCATTTTCATTTTATAAGTCCTCTTACCAGTGCTTTCTGTGGCTCTTGGAAGCAAATGAGGTGTTAATGATGAAGGAATATTCCTTATGCATACCCCCTTTATTTAGCCACCCAAGTTATGGCAGAGACAGAAATATAAAAGATGGAATAAGAGCAGGTGTGTTAAAGACACAACCTAAGCACTCAGTAAACGTCAGAAAACACTGTGAGGGGTCTTTCAAATGATATAGCTCCTGGCTCTGAATTTTAGTCCTACTGCATGCTAGATGACATATCAGACAAGTGACAAAAATTCTGAGCTTCAGTTTCCATGTCTGTAAAATAGGGGGTCCCCTGGGGTAGGGTAAGGAAGGGGGTGCCTACATTAAATAAAACAAGAACCCCTTTCACAGAACCCTGAAGTGACCAGGAATTCAATACATGCCGCTCCCCTTCCACACCCTGATCCAGAAACCAAAATGTCAACAGAGGGTGCTGGCTGGTCTGGGCCACTCCACTGGAAGCATACAATGTGGGTTCCTGGCTCCTGTCTTGTGGGTAGAGGGCTGAGGGCTTGGAGCCATGGTCATATTACCCGCCTGTGGGCACTGTGCTGGGGACGGGGACCACAGCCCTCTGAACACACAGCTAACCATCGTCTGCCTGACTTATAGGGAACAGATGCTCCTTCCCTTCAGAAGTGCTCCCATATGGGCTGGCTTTGTTGTATTTCCATGGAGGACTGGCCTTGAAGTTGATGCAATTAAAGTTGTCCCTCAGCCACCACCAGGAAAGGAGTTGAGTCTACATTTGTCCCCCGATGTTCCTTTGTTTTGCCTCAGAAACCCAACAGCCCTCTCTGCCACAAGGGCATTTCCAACTCTGCTGGAGGTTCCCATTCCAAGCACAGGTTGGGGTCTTTCCTTTAAGAGTGACCCCCTGAAGTCCCAGAAAAAGTTGCAGAGTGAGGAGATGGGGTCAGGGGGACAGGGGACCAGTGAGCAGATGCTCAGACTGTCAGAATTAACTTCCAGAGACTCCATCTCAAGCAGTTTACATCATTTTTCTCCCCCTTAGCCCTCTGGACAACCTTCTTCCATCCTTCCTCCTCTCTACCCTCAGGCCGCAAGCAGCCTCCCCACATCTCAGGACCTCCTCTATGAAACAGCCTTGCGGCTGGCCAGGTCCTCACCTGCTGCAGGATCCTCAGCCCCCCTGGCTGCTCAGTGTGGGGCGGGGTGCTAACCATCCTCCACCCCTGGTGGCCAGCCTCCCCCACACCGCCAAATCCAGGCTTGTCCCCCTGGGCCTGCTTCTTGCACTTCCTCTTCCCATGCCCTCCTGGCCTCACTTCTGGAATCTGACACATGCTTTTCTCTCCCTGACCAGCCTGACTTCCTCAGCCAGGATTCTCCCCCCAACTACCCATGACACATTCACAGGGGCCCACAAGCAACATTGACCCGGTTCCCTTGGTGCTTTTCTGCCTTGCAGTCTGCCATTCCAATCAGCTCCCCCAGCCCTGGTGAGGCCTTGAGCCTTAAACATTTCATAAATACTTTTCTAGAAGAGACCATATGAGGGCGCCATTTCACCTCTTGTCCCTTGGCCTTCTCCTTCCTGGGCAGAGCCTTCTAATTCCTGTCCCAGCCACACAGCCTCTGCAGGAACCACTCAGCCTGCCCTCCCAAAAGGCATTGCAAGTCCCTGACTTTTCATCTCCCACTACATAATTATCTCCTGTGTGCTCCGAACCTTAGAACCTGGCCTGAGCTTTGCTTCTATTCTCCGGCTGTGTGACCTGGACAAGTGACTCATCCCCTCTGAACCCCACATTTCTTAAATGTACATGGGCTGCAAATGCCCCTGTTAGAGGCTGTTACGATAACTCCATGAGATAAACAGGAATATCTCTCATTTCCTGGGTGGCAGTAGCAGCAAACCTCCAGGATGTCTCCATGATGGGTATGAGACAAGTACCCACCCCAACCAAGGGTCTGCCCCAGCCAGTCCAGATGCCCCTGTCCCAGCCCTGCAAGTTACAGAAAAACTGAGCTCAGGCTCTTCCTCTAAGAATGGGTTCAAAGGAAAAGCCCTTCCTGTGCCAGAGCTCACTGGCTCTCCATATTTGGCCCACAAGACCCAGGATACCATCTTGGTGGCTCATTTAGAACCTGGCAAGAGCCCAACCAGGAAGAGCAGATCAAATGGTTGTGTCTTCACATTTTTTTTAAGAGAGAGAGGGAGAGTGAGAGCGTGAGAGAAAGAAAGAATCAATTTTATTTAGTTTTTTATATGGCTTTCGTTGCTCTGACACTTCATTGTGTACATGGTGCTGGGGTTGGAATCCACGTCCTCACGCATGCCAGGCAAGCACCGTAATCACAAAACCTCCACCACTCCAGCCCCAGTCCTTTACGTTTAGCAATTTTATGGGGTTAAACTAACCACCCTGGTTGAAACCACCTCTCCTTCCCTTGTCTCAGTCTGGTTCAGTCGCAACAGGGAAGCATGTCTGTCCTACCGGTCTTACAACTACCTTGCAAACAGCCCCTTCCCAGGACATGGGGCCATCAAGAACACTGACCACACTGACTACCCCCCACCTCCGCCCTACCCCTGCTATGTGATACTGATATCAGAGCCCAGTGGGCAGATCCTAACATTGGTAATCTGCTGCATCCTGGCTTTTCTTACCAAAATTTGCCTACAGCATAGGAATGGTCATTTCAATGTAAGGTAAAAATCTGGCAGAAAGAGACTGAAGTCATTTGGGATCTTGAAAATATAGCAGGCATGGTGGTGCATGCCTGTAACCCCAGCAGCTCTCAGGAGGCTGAGGCAGGAGGATTGCAAGTTCAAGGCCAGCCTCAGCAACTTAGCGAGGCCCTAAGCAACTTAGTGAGACCCTGTCTCAAAATGAAAATTTTAAAAATGGGCTGGGAATATGCCTCAGTGGTTATGCACCCCTGGATTCAATCCCTGGTACAAAAAAAAAAGGAAAGGAAAGAAAGAAAGAAAATGTAAACATGTCATGGGCAGTGGCTGCTGCTGGTTGCCCACTCAATACACATTTCTTATCCTCCTTCCTTCTTTTGATTCAAAACAGGCATCTGCCCTCTTTCACGCAAGCATTTCAAGAGGGGTTACTCTCAGCCCCAGCCCAAGAAACAAATCCTTAAAGGTGCAGCACCATCATGGTTTTGCAAACCCTTCTTGTGATTGGATAGGGGCATGTGACATATCTCTGGCCAATAGGACTTCCCACTAGGGAAGTCTGCTGGGGAACTCCTAGGAAAGTTTTCTTTGTCCTTTAAAAGGCACCAGAAGAAGAGAAGGCCCCTTCCTGCCAAGATGAGGACCTTGTTTTATCCAAATGGGATTCCTGGCTCTGCTCCATCAGGACCTCTAGTGTAGGAATGGTTCAGACACAGAGGAGTGCAGAGACAAGAGATTGACAGGGAAGCGGAACCAGGGCCTGGTGTTCCCCTCCACTTGCCCTGCCCATGGCCTTCCTATTAAATTGGTTATGCTGAGGTTAACCAGACAGGCATCTTCCTAATAATGTGTGTGTGCTTTGTCTCATTTTCTATGTTGTATAACAAGATTTGCTTTCCTCAGGTCACCCTGGAAGGAACACTGTTACGGTTGACAAATACCACAGTGGTAGCTAATGGAATGGACACAATGGAGTTCTGTATTATTTTGTATGCTTTAAAAAAATTATTTCAGTTGCATTTAGCACAACTTGAGTTAGACTTAACCACAAATGAAAATTTATCCCAGGTGTATGGGACTGTCTTGCAACACCCCAAGCTTGGCATGTAGTTAGATTTCAAGAGCACATCGGAACCTGGGATCCAGATGCCATTAGGATACACACTCTGTGCTGGGTTGGATAGTGTCCCCAAATCCACCTAGAACCTCAGAATATGCTTTATTTGGAAACAGGATTTTTATAGATGTGATTACTAATCCAATCACTGGCATTCTTGAAAGAAGAGACCCACAGAGATGCAGAGAGACACAGAACAGAAGACATGCAGACAGAGGATGCCACACGACAACAGAAGTGGATGTTGAAGTGACACATCTGTAACCAAAAAATGTCAAGGATCACCAGCAGCCTCCAGAACCTAGAAGAGGCAAAGAAGGAGCCTGCATCTTCCAGCGATGTCAGAGGGACAATGGCCCACCTGACATCTGGATTTCAGATTTCTAGCCTGAAAATAATTTAAAATGTTCAAAGCTACCCAGTTTGTAGTAATTTTTTACAGCAGCCCTAGGGAGAAAAATATCTCATCTCTATTCTCTACTCCTTTTTGTTATGTTGGCTTTTCTTTTCCTGGCTACAAACGCCTATGCTCCCTAAACCATATAGGTGCCAACAGCTTGCAGATTTGACACCTATCAAGCAAGCTTCAAGGAAGAGAAGCAGTACTCTTTGCCTCCCAAATCCAATTCCATGGGAAAGAACTTCCATTACCCCTAATATTCTACATGGAATGCTTAGCACAGTGCCTGGCACATGATAGTTACCAAGTAAATGTTAACTACTCTTAATATTTGAAGTGGTGGTGGGATTTATTAATATCCATAATATCTACCAGGCCTTCTATGTCCATTTCTGTACAGCTCCATTGGGTGGATGACAGTGTTCTTGGGTGGAAGCAGCTGATGCTTAGCCATTTGGCATTCTGTGGCCCAGCACAACTCTAGCTCCATAATATGGAGCAACCAGAGTAGTAAATGATGATGTCATTCACAAAATCTCCCAGCCTCATTCAGGAAGCCAAAAACCTGCCTGACATCATCTGCTCAGAGCCCAGGGCCAAGGAGTCTTAGTCCCAAGTCGATGATCTCATGCCGCAATGATGGCCCCCATTTGCCAACAAGACCGCAGAAGGAAATGAGGAGCCCTGCAGAGGCTGGGGCATTCTCTTGACATTTCAGTAGCTTTAACACAGACTGTGTGTGCATTATCCCAGTAACCCCCTGGCTGGTAGTTATGACATTACAGGTGAAAACAGAGAGCTCCATGTTCTTTTTCCTTTTATTCCCCGTTTCTCACTCTGCTGCGCCCACATGACGTGGGCATCCCGACTTGATGCAGACTCTTCATCCTCCATTGACCTCATCACTGAAAGAGTGGACTCCTGGAAGAAAGGGGTTTTCTACAGCCCTGGGGAACTTTAGGAACCACAGATTTCCCCAAATATCCCAAAGTTGGCAGTTGGGTATCTATCTGCAAGCTTGGGTAAAGTCTTGTGTTTCAAATATGTGTTTTCTCCCTGCAGAGACAAAAGGGTGCTCACCAGTCCCAGGTACCTAATAGGCGGTACCTTCTTATCCAGCATCAGGAGATGTCCTTCAATAACACTAAAATCTTTTTTTTTTCTTTTTTTCTTTTTTTCTTTTTTTTCAAGGCTGAGAACTGAACTCAGGGCCTTGTGCATGCTAGGCAAGCGCTCTGCCACTGAGCTAAATCCCCAACCCCTACACTAAAATCTTTAAGCTCAAGGAACCCCAGCTTCTGCAGAACATTGGTGGGGATCTCTAGCAAAAGACCTTCCTCTATAAATCTGTTTCTTCATCTGTCAATTGGAGGTAATGATTGTATCTACACCATAGGATTGTATTGGAAAAAATAATAAATATTAAACATTTAGCACTGCACTAGGAAGATAATAAACACCCAATATATGGAAGAAATAGAAAAAATGATTAGTGCAGGCGCATGCCTGTAATCCCAGTGACTCAGAAGGCTGAGTCATGTAAGATTTATGTCTTTCTTTTCTATCAAAATTGAAGATTGTGATGCAAAATAGACTACCTCATATTTAGATCCCCCTTCCCTTCAAGACAGTAACTCCCTCTCCTGTGTACACTCACTTCTTTCTGGGACCCCTTCAGGTACGCACCCATCCTCTTGCAGTGACCTTTGCTGACACTCTACCCCTTTCCGGTGACACTCGCCACATGTCTACCCATTTTGGCAACCCCCATTCTCTCCCAGTGGCCTCCTACTTCCCCTTTGTACCAGCCTCCACCTTACTTTAGCCAACCATGTAGATTGTGCATAAGCTGCTCCAATCAGAGCAAAGGACAGTATTGTGTCATGTTGGAGTTTAAAAACCCCTGATTTCCTTGCTCGGTGCCCATTCTTTTGCCATTCCGCAGAAGTAAATTTTCTGTCTTGCTCAGCCACACCTGACCAGGTATTTTCATTTATAACAGTTTGGCACTGGGCTGGGGCTCTGCATTTATAACAGGCGGTATTGCAAGTTCAAAGCCAGCTTCAGCAACTTAGTGCAGCCCTAAGCAACTTAGTGAGACCCTGTTTCAATATAAAAACATAAGAGTTAGGGATGTGGCTCAGTGGTAAAGCACCCCTGGATTCAATGCCCTGTATGAAAGAAAGAAAGGATTCAAAGAGGTATTTGTACACACCCATGTTCATGGCAGCATTATTCACAATAGCCAAAATGTGGAAGCAACTCAAATGTCATTGACAAATGAATGCATAAATAAAATATATATACATACAATGGAATATAATTCTACCAGTCTGTTTAGGCTTCCATAATAAAGTAGTATAAATTACATGGCTTAAACAACATAAAAATATTTTCTAACAGTGCTGGAAGCCAGATGTCCAAGGTCAAGTTTCTGCCTGATCCCAGTGTGGGATCTCTTCCTGGCTTGCAGATAGTCACCTTCTCACTATGTCCACACACGGTCTTTCCTGCATGTGTGCTCATGGAGAGAACAAGCTAGCTCTCGCTTTTCTCTTCTTGTAAGGAAAATAATTCTGTCACATCATGGCCCCACCTCTGTGACCTCATTCGACCTTAATGACTCCCTAACTCCAAATACATTCATACTAGGGATAAGGCTTCAATGTATAACTTTGGGATGGGGGAGGCACCCATTCATTCCACAAGAATTATTCACCCTTAAAAAGGAAAGGACAGGGGCTGGAGCAGTAGCTCAGTGGTTCCAGTGCTGGCCTGGCATGCACAAGTACGCAGGTTCAAACTCTAGCACCACATACACAACGAAGTGTCTGAGCAATGAAAGCCACATGAAATCAAATTGATTCTTTCTCCATCTTACTGTCCCTCTCTCTTAAAAAAAAAAAAAAAAAGGAAAGGACATTATGGATGAGACCCTGAGTTCACCCCCTAATACTAAAAGAAAATAAAAGAAAGGACATTCTGACTTGTGCTACAAGAATGAATCATGACAATGTGGTGCCAAGTGAAAAACACTGTCATTTCACATAGAGGAGGTGGACAAGAGCAGTCTCGTTCAAAGAGACAGGAAGCAGATTGGTGGCGGTTGTCAGGGAATAGAGGGGAGAGAGGGAATGGGAATGTGGAGTGAGTAGAGATTCAGTTTTAAGAGAGAGTTAGAGATGGTTGCCTCATGATGCAAGAGCATTTAACACTATTGAACCATACACTTGAAAGCAGTCTGATGGTAAACTTTGTGTAATGCTTGTGTTATCACAATTAATAATCACAAACCAATGCATCCCCACTAACAAATAAACCAAAGCGTGAGACAGCTTCTGTCCCACCTAAAGTGCTGGGAGTAGTGAATTAGGTACTTCAAAACAAGGTAGTCCTGGGTTCATCCCCGAATTGCCCAGAGATCGGCACATAAACTTGGACAAGGTAGATGTCCAATCTTCAAAATGCATCTTAAGCCAAAACACACATTTTGTTCTTCAAGCAACTAATTCTTAGGGAACACCAGGTTTCCTAATGACTTCCTGAGGACCAATTTTCAGTGGTGGAGCTGTTTTAACAGTCCCTAAATAGATTCTCCAGTCTAAGCAGGAGCTGGTAGATTGAGTATCTGTGCACTGTGTTGGTGAGACAGCTCTGTGTGTATGGTTTTTGTTTGCTTGTTTGTTTGCTTTGGGGGTTTTCTGATTTGTCTTGCTTTTTGTTTTTAGGTACCAGGGTTTGAACCCAGGAGCACTCAACCACTGAGCTACATCTCCAGCCATTTTTTGTTTTCTACATTGAGACAGGGTCTCACTAACTTGCTTAGGGCCTTGCTAAGTTGCTAAGGCTATGCATGTATTTTTCAGAGAGCATTTCTACAAGGAGGCAACACCTCTGATTTCAGACATAAAGAGCAATGTAACCCCACTGCCACCAAACCGGTCAAGATTAGTCCCCCAGATGTACTTCCAGATCTAACACAGACACCTAAGAAAGATCCTACTTATTTATTTTGACACATTTAGCCCAAGTGTAGGAGGGAATCAGTGACATCCTTGCCAGGCTATTAGCTTCACATCAGAGAACGGTTGGCATCCACCCCATGGAACGTTCCATGTGGAACAGCCTCAGCTATCATTTCATCTTTCCCCTGCTCGGTTTCCTCACTTAAAAAGGAGGAAATGGAGGAGCAAAGAGGATGAAGGGATATGGTTGACAGAAATAAAATGTAGAAATGAGGATCAATCGAATCCAGGTTTGGGGGGCCAAGTCCAACACTTTCCACTCCAACTGGCTGCCTTGCAAAAAAGTAAAAGTGTCTCACAAATTTCTGTCATCTCTGCTCAGGGACCAAGCCAATTTTTTTTCTGTATTGCTTCAGTTTTAATATATGCACTGTCAAAGTGAGCATGTATAAAAATGTACATTGTTAGCTATGATAATTAAATCCTTGACTCATCTGTTCATTTTACTATAATAGCAAGCATCATGTACTTTTGTTAACTGTCTTTCATTGCTGGTCCAGCTTCCCCACATCTCCCACCAGATTGTAAATTCCCTGATCACAGAGATTGTCCTGTTCCCAGCACCAAGGACAGTGCCTGAAACAGTGTGACCCTGGGCAGGTGGAAGTTAGATTATTGATTATTCAAGAGAGACCGTGTGCCATCTATAAGGAAAAATATTTATTTTGTTTCTTAGTCTTTGAAAAAGCAAGAATCGATCCTGAGAACATTTATGGCATATGTAAGGGCTCCCGTAAATTCTCACCACATAACACAGTTCCGTGGATGTGTTGTTTGTTGTTATGTTGGGGTTTGGTTTTGTTTTTTCATTTTTCTTTCTTTGGGTGGAGGGAGGTTTGGTGTGTATGTGTATGTTGCTTTATAATAAAACACATCAATGTATGTCCAGAAGTAGGATGGATGAGTCAAAATTTTCAGCATGCCCCAGTTTTTAGGCATAAGATCTGCTCTTTTCAAAATTATTTCAGTTGGTCACTAATCCATTGTGTATCAAGATCTCCATGTAGTCAAGAAAAAAAGATAATACTCCTCTCACAACAAAAGAGCAGCTTAAAAATAATTCAAATCCTTTACTTTTGTTTCTCAAAAGCCAGGAGGTGGAATTAAACTAAGCTAAGCTTAGCCCAGGGCAGCCCTCACTAGGAAGCCCCTTTCCTTTCCAGAGTCACTACAGTGCTTTCTTCTACACAGTCTTGGTGTTCTGGATCAAAACAGCAGAATAACACCACAAATGCCTCCTTCCAGTCTTAAACCCATAAAGTGTTACTAAATTAGTGCAAAAGGTGTGAACCCTCAATAGTAAAAAAGAGGCTGTGGAATGCAAACCGACAAGAGATCAAAGCAAAGTTCTGCAAGACAAGAACCCATTCAGATGAACATCCTGACCAGGCAGGATGGTGAGCACCTGCAGCTACAGCTTCTTGGGAGGCTGAGGCAGGAGGACTGCCTGAGCTCTGGAGTTCAAGACCAACCTGGGCAACATAGCAAGACCCCATCTCACCAAAAAAAAAAAAAAAAAACCCAAAACTATTGTGTGGGCAGAAGTCCCAGGCAAGAGCGAGGTATTCAACCTTATACCTGAAAGGAAGTTGGCTTAATTTACAGAAAAGTAGAAAGACTTGGGGCTCAGAAATGCTTTGTGGAAGTGCAATGTGAGCTATGATTGAAGATGTACATCCTGAGCAAGTGGATCTACCAACCCGGTTCTCTGATCACCCTGCCTTTGAACACACATGGAAACACCAGACGCCTGGAAGCAATGGGTATTCCCTCCAGGCAAACAATCAGGTGACCTCTCCTAAAAGAAGCTGTCACGGGGAAAAGAATTCTGTGTTCTGGCATTTAGAAGTCTGATAGCAGCCCTCCCCATCACTCTGAGACAGAACTTCCACTTGAGAAGCCCCACCTGTGAAATGCACACTGGTGCCTTCTCCTACAGAGAGGAATTTGCAGCACAAAACTAACTTATGTGCATTCGTTACCTGACCAGCAGCCCAAGTCCACACATCTGTCCAAAAGATACACGGTCAGAAATACAAAAAGGACATATGCCACTGCTATGCCCTGCAACTGGACTTGTAATAGCTAAAGACTGAACCCAGATGTTGTCAACAGGAATGGTTTGAATAAACACTGGCACATCATGGCAGTGGCGAAAGCTATAACTATAAAAAGAAATGAGGAAGAGACCCACAAACTGTCATGAGTTCATGTCCATGATACATTGTCAAGAAGGGGAAAGAAGTGCAGAACAATTAGATCATGTTACCTTTTGTGTAGGAGGGGGGAGATGTGGATATAAAAGGCATATTTTTGGAGAATGGAAGAATAAACCAACTTTTTAAAATTCCTGCCTAAACACTTCAGCTAAAAAGGAGAGATTGGCAGACTTCTTTTAAAAGGCCAGAACATCTATATGTTCTTTATAAGAAACACAGAGACAAGTTGAAAGAAAAAGGGTGGGAAAGGTTCTACTATACCACCCCTGAGCAGAAGAAAGTTGGAGTGACAATAAAAACAGGCAAAGTGAACTTCAAGAGAAAGAGCATTATCAGAGCTCACGACAGACTTTCATTCCAATGAAAGCATCAGTTCATCACGAAATCAAAACAATCTTGACTGTGCTTGTACCTCGTCACAGAGCTCCCAGATACATGCGACAAAAATCAGCAGAACTGGTTTTCAGCACAGTTCTCTGCTTATCTGGACAGAAGTCTCAATTTCTCATCTGTCTCTTTCAGAACGTGCCTGCGGTAGACGGCTGGCTGCACTGAGCCTACCGGCTTGTTGTCCCCCACCCCAAGGCTTCCCATGCCATTAACAATAACAAGTGTGCCCTGCCCCCCAGCATGTTTCTCACTCCGGGTAGCATCAAGGGCCACAGCCACAGCACGCACAATGCCTCCCTCACCACCTGTACCTTAGCCACATTAACCACAGCTAAAAGGCTTAATGCTTCCAATACCACTGTCATCACACACATATCTAATTATTGATAATGGAATACTTAGGTCTTCAACCAGTGAGTAATTAGCTTCAAAATTCTGCTCTAAGAGTTGGTTTCTAGAATCACACCTGCTATCAGTTATCTGAGCTTCCCAGACAGCCAACTCTGAGGCCATCTCAAGGAGCTGGAGTGTGGGAAGTGAGAGCATCGGGAGGATTGATGAGCAGAGTCAACAGGAGGGGCCATTGGCAGCTGGATCATCAGCACAGGAGGGAAGAGAGGGGAAGAATGGGTCTGCAGGCTCTTGTCTCCACTGGTCAAAGCTCGGTTTAGGTGCTGTGCTCATGGGGAGACCCTCTGAGCACCTGTGATGTCTGTCACCTCAGCATTATCAGAGAAACTGGGCAGGAAGGGAAAATCACATAGTGTGGAGAAAAGGGGTTGTCAGAGCATGTGTGTGAGCTGAGTTCAGTGCTGCACGCCTGTAATCTCAGCAGCTCAGGAGGCTGAGGCAGGAGGATCGAAAGTTCAAAGCCAGCCTCAGCAACTTAGCAAGGCCCTAATCAACTTAGTGAAACCCTGTCTTAAAACAAAATATAAAAAGCGCTAGGAAATGTTCTTTATTGATTAAGCACTCCTTATTTCAATCCCTGGTACCACACACACACATAAAGCATGTGTCAGGGAGATCAGAGAAAAGATGCTCTAGCAGTCTCCTCTAGAACAAGGCAGGTGAGGCAGAGAATCCTGAATGGTGCATAAGGAGGGCTCCAAATCAGGCAGTGGCACATGTCTGTAATCCCAGCTATCTGGGTTGCTGAGGCAGGAGGATCACAGTTCAAGGCCAGCTTTAACTTAGTAAGACCCTGTCTCAAAATTTAAAAAATAAAAATAAAAAAGGGCTGGAGATGTAGCTCAGGGGTAGAGCACCCTGGGTTCAATCCCCAGTAACACAAGCACACACACACACAGACACACACACACACACAAGAAAAGGTTAAAAAAACGATAGAAGATATGAAATACTGAGTGTTTTTTCTCCTGAAGTCAGGGACAAGACAAGGTTGTCTATGAGTGCCATTTCTATTAACCATGTCCCAGACAAAAAAGGAGGTACAATAAAGCAAAAGAAGGAATAAGAACTACTTGGACTAGAAAGGAAGAAATAAAACTACTCTTATTTACAGATTTTGATACAGATTACTGTAATTAATAAGTGAATTTATCAGGAACCCTGGTAATAAAAGCTCAAAAAACAATTGTATTTCTACATAGGAGCAATTTTTAAAATAATGCCATTTATAACAGCATCAAAAAGCATCAAACAGGGCTGGAGCGGTGCCTCAGCTGTTACGGTGCTTGCCTGGCATGCCCAGGTACGTGAGTTCAAACCCCAGCACCATGTATTCAATGAAGTCTTGGAGCAACGAAAGCCATGTGAAAAACTCAATAAAAATTGATTCTCTCTGTCTCTCTCTCTCACTCTCCTTCTCTCAAAAAAAAAAAAAAAATCAAACATTTCCTGACCCACGGATGGACTTTGAGCAGCTCATGCCTTAAAAGCAAAAAGAAACAAAAACACTGACATTTCAGAAAGAGCCAAGAGTTGAAGGACCCATTTGTGCTAGGTCCAAATCTGTCTAAACAAACACCTGTTGTACAGATTGAAAGAAAAATAACTGATGGGAATAGAAATCATGTCATGCCCCAAGGCCACTTCTGAAGGCCTCCTGGGGAAAAGCTAAATGATTTCATGAGTGGATTTCGACACTCAAATGACACATGGACACCAGAATCTGAGGGAAGAATTAAGAAACTTTCCATACTTAACCCACTAAGTCCCCAGTGTTTGATGCTATTTTTATGAAATTAACCCAGGTGCATTACAATAGGTTGGAAATAATAAGCCAGAGCTTATGTACATATATTATTATATTAATTAATATTATAATCCTATTCTTCTTATTCTACAATTGTATTACATATTACATACTACACTTAAGTTTCTATAGGGTGTTCCACATTTGGGACCATGGAATACATATGGGTTGACAGTGGAGCAGGAGGTGCTCAGCCTGAGAGGTTTGGGCTTCCCCTGTCCTTGGACTTAGACTGTGGTAATGAAATCTGCCCTACAACTTCATCACTCAAAAGGGAGAAGAGCTTTTCTCAGCTTCAAGAGAAAACTGTATGTCCTTTGAGAAATTGGGGAGGCATTCCCCTGGATTTGTTGGAAACTATTTGCAAGCCTTCACCCACTATCCCACCCACAGCCCTGGATCCCTGCCTCTTGTCCCCCACTTCTGTTGTCAACAACCCCATGGAAGTCTAAGTTTAGTGTTCCAACCAGTGGTCCCTTTTTTTTTTTTGTCACCTCTGCAAGGACCCTCTGGGATTTCAGAAGCTTGCAAAGGCCATGCTAGAGCTCCAGGCATTGTGTTCACAAGGTTCTTTGGGTAAGGTGACTAAGGTTACCAAGATTTTTTTTTTTTGTACCAGGGATTGTACCCAGGGGTGCTTAACCACTGTGAAGCACATCTCCAGCTCCCCACCCCACTCCCTTTTTGAGACAGGGTCTCACTAAGTTACTCAGGGCCTCACTACATTGCTGAGGCTGGCTTTGAACTTGCAATCCTCCTGCCTCAGCCTCTGGAGTCACTGGGTAACAGGCATGTGCCACCACACCCAGCAATGTTACCAAGATTTTAAAGAGCCTACCAAAATGTTAGAAACCAAAAAGAATGGTCTCTAAATTATAAAAAGACAACTCGGAAGGCAATATGAATACAGGCTTAGATATTTACAAGGCAATTGTAAATTGCAGCTCAACTCATTTCTTACCTGGTTCTATATGAATTACATTTCTTGTAGCAGGTGGGTATATTTGATTTGTTTTCTGGGGGAGCGAGCTTCTCAGGGGAGCAGTGCCCATGGCCTTACATGGTCCTGGCAAGTTCCCTGGGGGGGCCTGCAGGTTAGCATCTTTGTGGGAGCCTCACAGAGTGAGGATTAAATGAGATAATGGGAATTAAACTACTTCAAAAGAACAAGAAGTATCTGCACAAATACCAACAGATTTCTTTAAGGTTCTTTGAGGACCACTTCTCCTGTCATTCTCCCTTTTCAACATCAGAAAATGAGTCACAATTCCCTGGAGCCATCCCAACTCCCACTCCCTTCTCCTCCGCCAACCCAATCCCACTTGAAATCTGCCACAAGGGCCTTGATAAAACTCAAATGAGAGAAATGTTCTTTGTCATTTCTTGTGCACCATAGAAACTTGATTTTTGCTAAGCCTCAAAAATGCTATTCTGCTGCCCACGCCATGTATACCTGCAATTGGCAAGGGAAAGTTCCAGAATCAGGATCAAGAGGGACAAGTTTGAGGACAGGATTGTCTTCATAATGTCCTTGCTTTCCGTCATCATGGGCCCTGCCCAGACCCTTCTCTTTTTTCTGGAAAAATTTCCTGGCATATTTAACTCCCAGCTTTCTCCATGAAAAAGAAAAATGGGTGTTTATTTCCCTCTTCCTCTCAAAATTTTGTGTCTGGAAACTCCTTCCAGCAGAAGAAAGAGCTTCTCTTAATGGGCAGAGGATGATAATAATAACAAATTATTTTTCCTGAAAAGTTGTTAAAATTATACATATGTATGTATGTGTGTGTGTGTGTTGTTTGCAGCACTGGAAATTGAACCCAGGGCCTCAAGCATGCTGGGCAAGTGCTCCACCCCTGAGTTATATCCCCAGTGCTATGGGGGAAAAAATTTAAAGGGTCATTGTAGAAAATTCAATAAAAATCACTATTGGAGCTGGAGCGGTGGCTCAGCGGTTTTGGCACTTGCCTGTCATGCACAAGTACACAGGTTCAAACCACAGCACCCATGTACACAACTAAGTGTCTCAGCAGCGAAAGCCATGTGTAAAGCTCAATAAAAATTGATTCTCTCTCTCTCTCTCTCTCTCTCACTGTCCTCTCTTTTAAAAAAAATCATTATTGATTCAACTTTTTCTAGTCTTCTGACTATGCAGCCATTAGTAGCAGAGTTTTTTTTTTTTTTTTTTAAGAGAGAGGGACAGTGAAAGAGACAGGGAAAGGGAGAATCAATTTCATTTTTAGTTTTTCATGTGGCACTTGTTGCTCCAACACTTGGTTGTGTATGTGGTGCTGGGGTTTGAACCTGGGTCCTTGCCCATGCCAAGTAAGTGCCGTAACCACTGAACCACTGCTCCAGCCCTGAGTTATTTTAAAGCAACTCAAAACCACACTTTACATCTCAGATTCTCCTGAAGCCCTGCTTGAGACTTTAGAATCCAAATCAACAATCAGTTGCATTTATTAGATAACGATTTGATGAATCCAAGTTTTGCTCATGAAAACAAAACAAAACCAAAATATCCCTTGGATATTAGAAGACCTTGGGTCAGGAAGGAAGTGATGAGAGCTCTTCGGGGAGGTGGCATGTTGTCACACTCCTTCTCATCTTCTGTGGCATTCTGGAAGAATGGACAGAAACAGGGATTTTATCCTCCACCCACAAAACCTGCTCCCCTTCTCCCCTGCTCCTTTCTGAGTGTGACATTGCTCACTCATTCCACATCTGAACCTTGCCATCAACTTCAATTTCTCTTTTACCCTCACAGCCCAAGCCGACGTCAGGTCCCTCTTCCGTGAATCACTTCCCCAGGCAGGGCTGATGTCCTATTCTCCTCAGCCTCTCCCTGCCCAGCACAGGGGCCTGTGATTGGTCCCCCACCCAGTACCCTGCTCCTCAGCCTTACACCAAGCTCCAGATCAATCATCTTGAGCCTCAGAGCGCGTCTTTAAGATAATGGGATATTTCTTCACCCCATAGTCTGTCAAGAACATTTCCTTCTATTATTAGTAAAATGATACTTTATTAAGAATCAGGAATGGATATTAATTTTATTGTGTCTTTTTTAGCATCTTCTAAGATTACCACATGGGATTCTTATTGGACCTATTCATGTGTCATATCATAAAATTTGTGATGTATTTTCCATTTTATGCCATTTTAACCCTCTTGAGATAAACCCTTCTTCATAAGTGATAACAGATAATTTTTAAAATTTAAAATCAATTTTCTAGTATGTTGTTCGGGATTTTTTTCACTGCTATAATTCTGAAGAATAGCTTTGTGCGACAGCAGTGATTTTTCTTTTTTATATTCACTGATACGTAAAAACTTAAAAAGTCTGCATAGTAATAGGGTACCGTGTGATTTTCAACAGCGATCTGTATAGGCCCTATTTTCCACAGGAGCCTGAAATGTAGTTGTGGGAGTGAAGAGGCAGGGGAGAGTCAAGAGGGAGAATGGAAAGGCAAGGGAAGAAGTAACTGAACAAAGCTCCCCTCTTGGCCTCAACCAAAGAGGCTTCCTTTTTTAAAGTTTTTCTTTATCCAGGGGGGTTCAAGTGTGGTTTTTAGTATTAACACTATGTGAGTGAAATGTATTGGGTGGTTTCCATTTTCATATGTGCTGAAATACTTCAAATGGCATGAAAAATGATCTCTTTAAAGCCATTTTAACTCAGCCTTCTATAGGTAGGCAGACACACTAAGAGGATCAGTCACTTTAGAATAAGTTTTCTTTAAATGAAATTTCTGTTGAGGTCATTGGAGATTCACAGGCAGTTGTAAGAAACAGTACAGAGACATCTCCTCTACATTTTATCCAGTTTCTCTCAAAGGTAACATTTTTGCAACGTTACAGTACACTGACATTGATACAATCCATTAGTCTCCTATTTCCCCAGGCTTATGGAAGTGTGTGTGTATGTGTGTGTGTGTGTGTGTGCGTGTGTGTGTGTGTGTGTGATGTGAAGGGTATACAGTTCTATCACCTCTGCAAGTTTGTGTATTCTCCACCACAGTCAAAATACTCAATCATGGGCTGGAGCGGTGCCTCGGCAGTTACAGCACTTGCCTGGCATGCACAAGGATGTGGGTTCGAACCCCAGCCAGCACCATGTACACAATGAAGTGTCAGGGCAATGAAAGCCACATGAAAAACTAAATAAAATTGATTCTCTCTTTCTCTTTCTCTCTCCTCTCTCTCTCACTGTCCTTCTCATTAAAAAAAAAAATACTCAATTGTTCAAGTGCAAGCATCGCAAAGATTCCTCATCTTGTCCTTTTATAATCACATTCACTTCTCTTCCAAAACCCCACTCGCATTTCTAATACCTGGGGACCATTAAAATGTTCTCCATTTTTAAAATTGTGTCATATTGATAATATTGTATAAATAGAATCCTACAGTATTTAATGTTTACATATTACAGTTTTTCACTTAGCAAAATTTCCTGGATAGTCATTCAAATTGTTACATATATCAATAATTTATTTTTTATTGCTGAGTATTTTTCCATACTACGAATATAACACAATTTCTTTAGCCATTCTTCTATTGTAGCAAATCTGGGTTGTTTCCAGTTTGGGAAATAATAAATAAATTCAGAAAAAAAGCCATTATGAGCATTTGTGCACAGAATTTTGTCTGAACCGAAGTTTTTTCATCTCTCAGGGTTAAACGCTCAATTGTGCATATTTTATTTTATAAGAAACTGCCCGACAGGTGTGCTGGCACAGTCTACAGTTCCAACAACCTGGAAGGCTGAGGCCGGAGGATTGCTGAGCCCAGGAGCTTGGGACTAGTCTGGGAAACAGAGTGAGACCCCATTGAAAAGAAAGAAAGAAGGAAAGGTAGGTAGGCAAGGCAAGGCAAGAGCAAGAGCAAGGGCAAGGCAAGGCAAGAGCAAGAGCAAGGGCAAGGCAAGGCAAGAGTAAGGCAAGGCAAGGGCAAGGGCAAGGGCAAGGCAAGGCAAGGGCAAGGGCAAGGCAAGGGCAAGAGCAAGAGCAGGGGCAAGGGCAAGGGCA
>PVKS010019596.1:0-13921 GCA_004027875.1 Aplodontia rufa
AAATACCCAGGAGAGGGAAAGCTGGATCATATGGTGGGTTCATCCCTAATTTCTTGAGGATTCTCCACACTGCTTTCCAGGGGGGCTGTACTAGTCTGCAGTTCCACCAACAGTGTGCTAATGTTCCTATCTCTCCGAAACCCCTCCAGCATCTATTATTGTTTATGTTCTTCATTTTTGGCAATCTGACTTGTGTAAGGTGAAATCTTAATGTAGTTTTAATTTGCATTTCTCTGATTACTAGTGATTTAGAGCATGTATTCTCATGTATTCATTGGCTTAATCAATGTCCTCTGTTGAGAAGTTTCTATTTAGCTCTTTGGCCCATGTACCAACTATCTAAATGAAAGATGAAACTTAAATTCTTAGAAGAATAGAGAACAAAAACTTCTTGATATAAAACTTGGCAAATATTTTTTTTTTCTTTCATTTTTAGAAATGACTGTTAGGTGGGTCTCTTGTAAGCAGCACATTGTTGAATTTTGTTTTTCGATGCATTCTGCTAGTCCATGTCTTTTGAGTGGTGCATTTAAACCATTCACATTCAGTGTTATAATAGCAGTGTTTATGTGATTCATAGTCATTATATATTATTAGTAAGTTCTGTGCTATATTGATTGGGTATTTATAGGATGTACCTTTACTGAATTTCCTCCGTTTGTGGGTTTTGGGTATTGATTACTTGTTCTTCCATCTGGAGCATATCTTTGAGAATTCTTTGTTAGGCTGGTTTTCTGTTCAAAAATGCTGCCAGTTTGATCTTATCATGGAAAGTCCTTATTTCCCCTTCACGTATGAAGCTGAGTTTTTCTGGGTATAGCATTCTTGGCTGCATGTTGTGGTCCATTCACACATTGAAAGACTTCTTTTCGTGACCTTTCCTCCACTGGGCTGAAAAGTCAGAGGTAATTCTTATTGATTTGCCTCTGAATGTGACTTGGCTTTTCTCCCTTGCTGCTTTTACTATTCTTTCTTTGATATCCCTGTTGCACATTTTGAATAGGATGTGTCCTGGTGAGATTCTCATTTGATTAGGCCTATTGGGTGTCCTGTGAGCTTCCTGAATGAGCATATCTGATTCTATTTATATATGAGAAAAGTTTTCATTCACAATTTCCTTAAGGATGCTCCTCACACCATTCATTTGTGTTTCAGTTTCTTCTTGTATACAATTACTCATTAATTGTTTCTTTTCTCTTCATCCCAGACATTTTTAAAATTTTAATCATGGTTCTTTTAGTTATTTTTCCTTTTTGTCTTCAGTGCATTCAAGCTGTCCTCATTGTCAGAAGTTCTTTCTTCAATAATAGAGATTCTATTTTCTACAGAAGTTAGTCTATTATTAAATCTTCCACGGTACCTCTCATGTCATTGACTGCAGATTTTAGCTCTGTTACTTCCTTTTTAAGTATGTCTATTTCTTTGATTATAGAGTTTCTCAAGTCTTGAATTTTCTCATTTATTCTCTTCATTAACTCTTCTTTTAGTTCACTGTTCCTTTTAATTATCAGATCATTGATAATTTGTTCTAGATTTTCTTCCAGGTCCCTGGCTGTGTACTCCTTGCTAGGGGAGTTGTGGGTTTGGTGAGAACCTTTTCTAGTTTGATTCTTTATCTTTGAAGAGCTTCTTCTGGATTTTTAAATTGGGGATTCCTGTGTGTAGGCAAGACCAGTGTCTGGGTTCTTGTTTCTTATACATCAAGGGTTGGGTTAGATACAACCTCTATGATGACCACCTCCTTCCAGAAAGCTATTTCTGCCTGGAGGCTTGTTTTGTTGTAGCTTTTGGGTCAAGGTTACAGGACTCAAACTTGGCAGTCCACTGCATTGTTGAAAGTAAGAGGTAGAGGTATGTCACTGGGTGCTAGAGTCTCAGAGGTGAAGGATGGGCCAGAATGGACCAACTTATGTGCTATGCTAGGATCTGGATCCTTAGTGGTGGGACAGTCCCAATATATCTGGACCCAGCAGATATGTGTAACAGCTCGGGGGTATCTTGATAGAGTGTCCTTGGAGATGCATGGCTCACCTGCTGTTGTGGGACTGGAGTCCTGGGCATGCACTGCTGTATGGTTGGGTCTGCTCAGTCTTCTTCTCACTCCTTAAGTTGAAATGAATTCTTGGCCTGATATCTCTTTCTGGTTGTTTTTCTTTGGGTCCTTGCTGTTGGATTGGGAGTTTTGTCCCATCCCTTACTTGGGTTGGGGTATTGTCAGGAACATTGAGTTCAGAAGTGAAACCCCTAATCTGTGAACCGTTAATGTCCCTTAAGATTTCCAATTCCTCATGAGCTAATAGGAGATCCATCAGTATGAATGACCAATGTATACAATAAACAGTATTAAATTGGTTATTTAGTACAGACTATATTACACTGTTAAATTCCACCTATGGAACAAATGGTACTGTTAGTCAACACTTTTGGCAACACTAGTATTTAACTATCACCTATGTCAGGCTTCAAAGCATAAAATAGTTATTTAGTTTGGCTTTCATGGCAGTAATGATTATGCAGTCTTAATGATGGGAGTCAAAGGGTATAAACTAATTGGAAGCCTGGGAGAGAAGTGAATACAAGATAAATTTAGAGAGAATGTTGTATTATCCAATTGTGAACAGAGAGAAAGTAGGGGAGGTGAAGGATTTGCTGGAAAAAGAAAAAATAATTTTAAAAAAGCAGTAAAAGCAAACTCTGGAGAAAGCAAAGACAGATGTAGCAAAATGAGGAAGGATGAAAGAGATTTTAATAAGATTTGGGTGATAGCATAAGAAAGGATAAAAGGCAAGTGCAGGAAAATTATGCAGATGGAGTGCAATGTACTTCAAATAATAAATGAACTGAATAAAATCCCACCCCTCTGCAGGAAGGATAAGGATAGAAGGGAAAAAGAGAGAAGAAGAAGGAAATAAAAAAAATAAAACAGGGAAAGACAACTGAACAAACCCCAACAAATATGAAATAAAAACTGAAAAACAAAAATAAACAAATAAAAAAAGAAAAACAGCTACTATTTTTATATGTCCATGATCCAATCAACTTCTCCAGTTGGCACTCAAATACACGTCAAAAACAGGAAAGAAAAAATTCTAAAAATCAAAAATTCTTAATTAAACTTGGAACTATTGTCACTGACGTTGTCTCTGTACACTTTGGAAGAGATGTTTACTGTCCTCCTGTGTTTTGTTAGCAGGGTCTCAGTCTTTAATTATGTGATCTCAAGTAGAGGATTGGATGATCTCAGAATCCTGAGCTTTCTAGGTGGAGATTTCTGTGAAGAGATCAGATTAGGGAATGCTCTGAGGTCTGGTCTTTGCTAGCCTCTCTGGGGATCTGAAACTCAGAAGTATTAGGCTTCTATGTGCAGGGGGTTGAAATGCTTTCAATGCTCCCTCTGCTGGTTATACTCCCCCTCCTCCAGGATTTTGAGCTCAGACTGAGGTCTCATAGTGTTACACTGATCACATGAGTGGCCTGGCTGGGGTAGGGTTGGACAGGGCTGAGCAAGGCTCCCCTGTACTCCACAAACCTAAATCCCCCTAAGCAAAGTAAGGACTGGGCTTGTGACATGCTTCCTCTTCCTGCTTCAGCCTGTGAACTATGTCTGGTTCCTGGCACATTTGCAGAGTACCCTGTTCTGAACTGTGGGCTAGTTCCTGCGGGGCAGCCTGTCCCTTTCGCAGGCAGCTGAGAGACACTATTCTCCCCTTACGTAGTGGAGGTTCAGCAGGGCTGTCTCCAGTTGAGCCAATGCTCAATTTTTTATAGAACTCAGCTTCTCTGCAGCAGATCGAATTGCAAGTTGTGGTTCGGCTCCTCCCCCACTCCCTTGCTGGTTGGGAGCAATAGCAGTTGCATCTTCAGCTGTTATGTCCCTGCAGGGATGGATATCATCCCTCTTTCCCACTTGCTGCACTCAAATCTCTGATCATCCAAAAAAACTCCCCTAATTAGCACTGTGATGATTTTCCCCAAAATGCACCTTGTAGCAATGGAGCTCCCTTGGAGTTTTTTCATCTGGTCATGAAGCGAAAGTAGAAGCAGCCTACCTACAATTTGTCATCTTGGAAATCCCAGTAATATCTTTTGTTGTTGTTGTTCTAGACTACTATTCAAAAGTCCACATTTTCTTTATTTCTTCTTAGATTCCATTCATCTCTAACACTTCCTCAGTATTTTCCTTGCTTTTAAAGATCTTAACACTTTCAAAAGTTACTGATCTATTATTTGATAGAATTTCTTTTGGTTTAGGTTTGTTCGATGTTTTCCCATGCTTGAAATAATTTCATGCATCTGACACCACATGATGTCATTCTTGATGTGCCATATCAAGATGTTCATGATGTTGATCTGTCTTACCATTGGTGTTAATTGAGACCTTTTTATTATGGTGTTATTATTTTTGTTCCCTTGCTAGTTAAATAATATCTTGGGAAAATATTTTGAAGCTGTGTAGTGCTATTTTCTCTTCAATTTTGGCAACTACTTTAGTACTCATCAGGATATTTGGTCTGCAATAATTGTTGCCATGATGTTTTCCTAATGGTGATTTTCCTTTCCTCTTTTTTCTCTAGTTTGTCATTGGGACTATTCAATAAGGACCAGCTGTTCTTTGCCCTCCACTCATTTACTTTATTCATTTAGTTACTGTTTATATCAGTTTGAAAACCTGGGTATTGATTTTATTTATGGGTTAAAATTCATGTTTGAATTATTTCACCATTGTAAACAGGGACTCCTTCAGATTGGTTCTGGTGTTCCTTCAGCAAGACCCCCGTATTTTTGAGAACTCTTTTTCCTTCTCACTCCAGATTCATTTAGTATTGTTCCTTTCCAAACTTGAAGATCCAACACTTTTGTAAGAATCCCTGGTTTCTTTTATTAAAGGGTGGTATTTGTAAAACAAATTCTGGTATTAGATGCCCTGATGATTTGAGGTGTCATTGCTTCTAGTCCTTCTTAGTGGACAGAGATACAAGACATAGTACATATACAAACCTATGCAAAACTCACGTCTATATTTCTGTGTCTCTCACTGCATATAAACATATTATATAAATTAACTGTTATGTATAAATTACATTCAAACCGAGATAAAAATTTAGGCACTGTACATGCATACATATATGTGTATGTAGGAAAATGGACATATATAGGAGTATATGTGGGCATGTTTTATTGATAATCTCTTACCAAATTTAGTGGAGTTTGTTTTAGTTTTACTCTTAATATAGAAAACAGCCCTCCTTATGTACAACATATTTCTTCAATTCTGGTATACACATAAGATAGCTCCATGTGTGCTAACCCATATGCTAGGAGATAAACATACACACACACACACACACACACACATATATAGTGCTGTGTTTGTCCATTCAGTTTCCAATCAAGATCTTGTTTCCTGAAATTGCTTAGGTTAGCTGATTTCTTCATCTACAGCTACTCTTAGGTAGAATATTGTTAATTTCATTTGTTATCATAAAGATTCCTCTTTGACTTTCCTGAACATACTGTTTGGTTGTAATAGTCTAATTATAGTAGTGTGAAGGTTATGTAAAATACAACTATGTTTCTAAGAGTCAGAGCTATGCAATAATTGTACTTGAAGTAGCACGACTCCCTTTTCACTGCTGCTGCCCTGTATCCATCCCATCTACCAGCACTTTCCCAATCTATCTGCAGGTATCCTGTTGGCTGATGTCATGTGAATATTCTTATATTCCCTCTTTTTCACATGAAGAGTAACATGATATAGACATTTTGAACTTTGTGCTTTTTACTTGACAATATGTACTAGAAATCTTCCTACTATCAACTAATGTGTGTCTTAATTTTTCTTACAAATGCATAGGGATCCATTGTGTAGATGTCCTGCAGTTTTTTAAACACTCTGTAGTGTATAGGTAGTATTTGTATGTAATATTTTATAATTCCAAAAAATGGTATATTGAATAAACTTACAAATATAAACTTTCAAACAATTGGAATTACATCTTCAGGTGGTGTTGTAACTATAATAACACATGTGCATAATTGATATTCTTAAATATTGTCACATATTTGCACAAAAATATTCTAATTTACCTTATCAACAGCAAATAGCCATGTATGAGAATGTGAGTACAAACAGTTTATATGCTTTTGGTTTTCTTATATTTTTTACATTTTTAGTTAAAGGAAGTTTTTGTATCAAGGTTTAAGAGGAAATTGCCCTTTTGCTGTGGTTTTGCCAGTCTACATTTAATTAGATAAAGCTCTTTCTTTAGTGGATTCCTCAAGAAGAGCTACGCAACTCGTAGCATGTAGAAGCTGTTTTTCCATTTTTGCTTTTAATTCCTATTGACTTGATATTTCAAAGTCATAGTTCACTGAAATATAAAATTTGCATTTTACACTTTCCTTCATTGATTCTTTTAAGAATGCTACTTACTTATTGCTTAATTTTATATAGATTTTGAAAAGTCTGATGTTAGTATTTATTATTTATTTGGTTTTGAGATTTTACATTATTTGATTCTTTTCCTTGGTAACCTTGATAATTTAAAATGTGAATTTGTGTCTTTGAAATCTCCTTTTGTTGCTGCAGCAGTGGCTCCATGGTTATGGCACTTGCCTCACATGCATAAGAACGCAGGTTCTAACTCCAACACCATGTACACAATGAAATGCCTGATCAATGAAAGCCACATGAAAAATTAAATAAAGTGGATTTTATCTTTTTTCTCTCACTGTCCCTTTCTCTCTAAAAAAAAAAAAAAACCCAAAAAACAAAAAACAAACAAACAAAAAAAAACGAAAGAAACTACTTTTTTTTTTCCCCCTTAAGATATATTTTGTGGGCTGGAGTGGTGACTCTGTGGTTATGGCACTTGTCTGGCATGTGCAAGTACACGGATTCAAACCCCAGAACCCACGGACACAACTAAGTGTCAAAGCAACAAAAGTCAAGTGAAAAACTAAAAAAAATTGATTCTCTCTTTCTCTCTCTCTCACCTGTACTTCTCTCTTAAAAACAACAACAACAATAACAAAAAAACATACATTTTGTACTGAACATCCCAGGTTCCTAGTATGCTCTTTCCAGATTATTTTAAATATTGAATATTGTCTTGGATTATGCATTTAGATGTTCCCTCCCATGCTTTTATTTTTTTATGTCATGGACTCTAGTAATACTAATATCATTCCTTTCTGTCTCTTCCGTTTCTACAACTTTCTTGCCCTGCTTCTAGTTTTATTATGTCCTCTTTTTCTCTTGGTTGATGTTTTGATTATTCAGTATTGCTTAGTAAACTATTATTGCTTGAGCGTCTTGTAATTTTTCATTTTTTCTGAAATAGTATTGTCTTATCTGTCCATTACAGAGTTCAATCAACTTTTTAATTTCTCCCAGTTTTCATGTACATTTCTGTTTATAGTTTTTGAAATTCTTATTCAAAGAGATTTTATATAATCTCAAATACTTCTTTAAGTATAGTCAATACTATCTGGAGTACAGAAGTACTATTTATTACTTCTTCATTTTATATTTTTAAGGGGAAGTTTTCCATGGATGACAAGGTGATTTTTTCCCAATTTACATTAAACTTTTTTTTATTGTCTACAGATTTTAGCTTTGTTTGCTTTTAAGATATTGGAGTGTTCTAGATTTTTATTTAAGACCATCCTTTTCTGCTAACCTACAAAAGACTGGGTATATAATAATATATTTTGTTTTTATGTGTTCTTTGTAGTGGAGTGATTGTGAGTCTCCTGACTTTGTAGTTCTCTTACTTTTCAGTACTCTAAGATTTCCAAGATTTCCACTTCTTTTTTTTTCTCTTTATCAACAAATTGCGAACTACTCTCTTTTATTTTCATTGTCTTTGTCTACATGAGAAACTATGTCTTTGGATTTTTGTCCATTTAAGCCAACCTATTCCTTTCAATAGCATGTCTGGCCCTTTAAACGGCATCTGTCCTATCGCATTACCATTCATTCCCAACTCCTTCTCTATAGTCTGTGCTTTTGTCTCATTGGTTACCAAACTTGTGTTTTCAGATTTATGCTGAATTTATCCTTTCTTGATGCTTTTCTAACTCTTATTTTCTCTCACTAACACTCACCCTGTTTTCCATGTATATGTATCCTTATAATTTTGCTCATCACACTCATCACAAGAACAGTTGTACAGCATGAGGTTTTGTTGGACCTCCATGTTAACTGAATAATTATGCTACTTCTATGTCCCTTTCTCCTATTTTCCATAAGAATTGATTCTAATATACATTTTATGTCTATAATTCTATTTCAGAGAATGCTTCCAGAGGATCCTGCACAGCACACCTGTGCATATATTATTATTTATAAACATTGTACATCTTTTAAAGCTCTCTTCTACATTCAAAGCTTCATAGATGTTTTCTCTGTTATCCCAAATGTCTTGAGTCTATAATGTTAATTGGAGGGGAATATATAGAACCATAAAAGAGGAATTTTGCTTTGTTTTAATCACAGTTATTTCTAAAATTTTAGTTTTTTTTTTGTCTTCAAGAAATGCAAATAGTATAGTTCTTCATAAAAGTTTCTTAGTGGAGAAATAACTTCAGAGAGTTAGAAAATTTGAGGAGATTGATTATTATCTACCTGACATTTTCTTCCTTCACTAAATTTTTAAGTTCATATTTTTTCAAGTAGTTTCATACTGAAATTATGTAGATAATTTGGACGCTTTCCTGCTTCACTCTCTTAACTCCAATAAAAATTTAAATGCCATTGAACCACAGTCTATCAGCATATTGTATCACTTTTCTTGACACTTAAAATAGTTTGGAAGCTATTATTTGTGCTTCAAATAAAATAATGATTTTAATCCATCATCCCACACTTCAATAATTGTTGAATCTGCATAGAATATTGTGTCATATGCACACTAATTATTTCTAAGTAAAATAAGTTTATAATTCAACAAGTAGAAATAGTCCAACCTCTTAACAATAGTTCTTTGTATATTCTGTACAAGAAAAAAACTGAGTGATAAATTGTTGAAATTTTCCTTATGTACCTTTCAAATTATTTCAAGTATAATTGCTTAATAGAGCAAAAGTGCAACCCATTATTCTTATTTTGTAGTCTTCATTCCACAAAATTCCACAGACGCTATGAATGACAATTACACTTTTACATTCTTTCAACTCTCAGTCAATATAATTGCCTTCCCAGCATTTCTACCTTTGTAAACTCTTCCTTTTCTATGATGTTCTCACTCATATCAGGAACTCACGGAGCCCATGAATGTTTTCCAATGTCCATTAAGTCCTATTTTTCTTGGACCCTGTGAGGCTTCACTTTATCATTCAGAGTATATCTTTGAGCTATATACAAGGGAACTTGAGAAAAAATTATTAGCCCCCCTTTTAAACCAAATATTTAGAAATGTTTTATTTTCTATCCTTTTCCTTGACCTAGCTGTTGGAATATTTCAGTGGACTCAAACAATATAGTGGTGGAAATGTGGGTCCCTGAATGAGTTCATAATAGGAGGCATGCTCTCCATACTCCAGTATATATTAAGGATAAGCTTTCATGATGAAAGGTTCTGAAATTTCATTTATAAAATCAATTATATTAGGCTGGTAAATTTAGGCAAAATTATCAACTGGGGTTGAGACAACTTAAGCTTTTATCACTTTCTCCATCACAATCATCTCCTCTAAGATTAAAATAAACATTAAGAAATTCCTGTTGAATTGATAGTATTTTTCTCTACTAGTGTGGTTATTAGTGTAATGGTCTATTTCTACTGAAACTAAAGTTCACTTTCTTTTCTAATAGCATTTGAGTGTACTGAAATATTCTGATCTTAGAGACAACATAATTTATTTTAAGTTTTTGAAATTAATTTGCACTCTATTTCACAGCTTCCTCACCATGAAACTTGCAAATTATCCTGGGACTGAGGCACAGAATAGCACTGTAGCATCTGGTTATGTTATATCCCAAATAATTTCTCATTGGTAAAAACACAATAAGGCACCTCCCAGGACCCTGTTTATGAATTATTATCCATTTGTAGGAACAGAGTCACCGGGTAGCTTCCATCAGGCCTTGCCCCAGCTTCAGAGTTACCTTGTACAAGGTCATTCCTTCCTTGGAGCAGGTCTGAATCTGGTTAATGAGTGAGATCTGGTGGAGAGACCTGGACGTTGCAACCAGGTACAAAACACTCTGCAGGGAAATATTCCCTTTATTCTCTATTGCTGTGGATGAGGTTTGAGTTGGACCTGTATTATAACTGAATTATTCCAATTACTTTTGAATCTCACCTTTAATTTGTTGCTTCTAACAAACATTTTATATCACAAATTCTATATCAGTGAATGTTTCAAGAGTATTCAATTCACCACAGATGAGTGTACAGTATTATTTTTCATCAAAACTAAACCATTTTAAAAGTCAATTTTTCATTCTAAGCTTCATAGATGTCTTCTCTGTTATTGCAAATTGCAGGAAGAACACTAGCTAGGACTTGCATTATATGTATTATTATATTTTAATTGGTGTGGCAATCTCAATCAAATAGCTGAACAAAGTGAGTCAATCAAAAAAACAGCAATAATAAAAAAATAGAACAGTAGGCATGCTGCTTCAAAAATGATGACACACAAAAGGATGTGGGTGGGAATGAGGGTGTAGAAAAATCAGAGGCTACAGGAAACATTGGCGTAAACATTTGTACAATAGCTATATTGCAATGTTCTCTAAAACAATGAAGTAGCATTTGGTCCAACACAAAACAATGCCAAATTATATAGTTTGTGTGATAGTACCTACACAATTTTAGCTTTTTTAGCATTTGACTAAAAATGAGACCTGTATTTCCATCTCAATTGCTGTGAAACAATATAAAAAGTAAAAAGCCAATAACACCAATGCAAATGAATAAAGGAACCAATGAATAAATACATTTAAAACAAATCAAACAGCAAATAAATAAACCCACTCAAGTCCTGTTGTCATAACAATTATACAATGTCCCTGGGGTTTCAATCAATATGGAGATTGAATGTTTCTGGAAGCAGTTCATTTAAACCTGCTACTCTTCTTCTGCTGTGGTACTTGAAGGATCATTTGTTGTGGGCACCAGGAATAACATTTGGAGTACAACCACAATATTAAGGCAATATATCCTGTAGTTCTCAGCTGCTGAACTGATAATAATTGGTTAAATAAACCAGGTACTAAATCAAAAAAGATAGATAAAAGCCACGATGATATGTGAAAGTAGAAAGTCTTGAGAAAGCAAAGTGAAAAACTAAATGCTAGTTTAGGGTTGCATTTTATGGAATAGGGAGTATTGTTTGCTATTTTAAAAAGTATACATTTTAGAAATTAAACTTAAGGCATAAATTTGAAATAAATATTTGGAATATGTTATGGTGTTTGAGAAAGATTTTTATTCAGAAAATAATATATATATATATTACAATATTCAGTCTGTAAATTTGATTTTAGACACAGCAATTTTTTTGGAAAAATATCTCATTATGCATAAAAATTTAAAAGTCTGAGGACTGGTGAAGTAGATATATTAAAGTTCACAGTCTTAGTTTCCAAAGTAAGCTTTGATGACAATATAAAAAGACATTAGATGTGCTTGAAAAAGAGGACCTGATTGTTCTGTGTGATAGAAATTTTGACTGCTCCTCCCATATTTTTCTTAAAATAGCATTTATTGTAAAATAAAAATTTATGGGACTGGAGGGTGGCTCAGCGATAGAACACTTGCCTGGTAAGTGTAAGGACCTGAGTTCCATCCTCAGCACCACAAATATGACTAAGTGGAGCAAAACCAAAACCTGATGTAAAAAATAAAAAATGAAAAAAAAGATTTAAGCTCATAAACATTTAAAAAATTATTCCATTTAACTGAAGGATGGAAGCTTCCTTTCATTTCCCAAACTATCCAGCTAAGGAAAATGATATCCAGAAATTTCATGTTTTCTCAGTGACAATTGGTGAATAGCACAGTGAGCAAAAGATTATGTATGTAATCAAACTTACAAGGGCAGTTAGCTCCCTTCCAAATCTCCATGGATATGAACTCACTCACAGAAAAATTACTGTATACCTAGTAAATGGATGTATTGGTAAATCTCTGTGGAAGCAGTAGTACTTTATTATTAGGAGCTAAATGAAACAAGAGGGGGTCTCTCATCACTTTAATGAAATTAAAAAGACTACTGCTCTGCTATTGAGTGCAACAAATAAAAAAGAGTAAAAAATGGAAAAATAGTTCTATGCCTTCCAAAAGAAACTAGCCAGTGTCCAGAACTTATCACTTACTCATCCACTCAGCATCTCTGTGACAAAATCTATGACAAAGTACTTGCGATGGAATAGTGGGAAAGATACTGAATCTTTTTCTCATATATGGATATTCTTTTAATCTGATTATCAGGCTGTAAATGTGTACACTATATGTTATGAATTTTAATTACGCAGTCATACAATGTTATGACACCAAAGACTAGCAATTTAAATATTTATTTAGTTTTAAGCAGACTTCAATATATCTTTTGTTTAGGCTGTTTAGTCCAATTAATAAATCATTAGAATTATATAGTCACATAATATGTAATCTCTAATATATTTAAAACAGATTAAATTTAAAAAATAAAATAAATTAAATCTGAGCAGTGTTTACGATAGTCTGTATACTCTGTAAATGTCATTTTAAGATAAATAGCAAATGTATGAAGCCAATCATTGGTATACTTTGAAAATCACCAGCTTAATTAAGTTTCACCACATGTTACTCTTTTGCAAAGTGGGATGTATTAAAACTCTTTTGTTCCATTTTATAAAAGAAAATTCCAGGTCCAAACCTTAGGTTTACATCTTCTATATTCAGATTTTTTAGTCCTGGCTCAGCAAACACATTTGTACATTTGAGGTATTCTTCAGATACCACTAAAAGTTCTGTATTAAAATATTAAGAATAATAATATTTTAGTAAATATAAAATATGTGTTTATTAATTTAATTTGTAAAACATAGCATTTTATAAATATTATATTAAAATAATATTTTTTCTGCTCTATTTATACAACCAAGTATAAATTATTTGGGAACTACTATGTTTTGCATATCCCACTCCTCTCCCACCATAGATTAGCCCAAAGATGAGTAGTGGACTCAAGGGGATCAATGATACCATATCCATCCCACATTACCAGGTGACTTAAGAACAGTATCATATTAGTCAGTTACTTCCAGAGAAACAGAAGCAATAGGAAATGAATATATAGAAATTTATTTTAAGGAATTTGCTTATACAATCAAAGAAGCCAACAAATGTGAACTTTACAAGGGTAGACCAGTAAGCCAGACTCGGGGAACAGCTGATACACCTTTCTATGGTTTGAATGTATCCAAATTTTGTGTATTGGAATGTCAATCTTCAAAAGTTATATATTATTGGTTTTTGGAAGTATGACCATTGGGAAGTAATTAGAATTAGATGGAATCATGAAAATCCCACCCTCATTAGTGGTTTATAAGAAGAGAGACTGGAGCAGATAAACTGGGACTGTCACTCCATGTGGTACCTTGACCCACCTGAGGACTCTGCAGAGTCCTTACCATGAAGAAGGCATTCATAGAGCCTGTTGCTGAACTTCAGACCTCCAGAACCTCTAGTTGAATAAACCTATATTCTTTATAAATTACCTGGTGCTTGGTATTCAGTTATAACAAAAGAAAATGGACTTAGACCCTGCTCAAGCCTCAAGTCTCTTTGCTGACAGAATTCCCTCTTTTTTCCCTGTTTTTCTTAAGTCATTTAATTTAAATGCCAATCATATCAAAAAATTCCTCACAGAAACATAAAAAATAGGTTTTGGTTAAATATCTGGATCCCAAAACCCAGCCAAGTTG